>CABHPH010160589.1:31631-49949 GCA_902168325.1 Peromyscus nudipes | reverse complement strand
TTCAAGGATACACCCAAGCATGGTGACCCAAGCCTTTAATCCCAGGGAGTGGTGGTAGAAAGCAGAAAGGTATATAAGGCGTGAGGACCAGAAACTAGAAGCATTTGGCCTGGGTAGGCATTTGGCCTGGAGAAGCATTGGGCTGGTTAAGCTTTCAGGCTTCTAGCAGCAGTTCAGCTGAGACCCATTCTGGATGAGGGCTCGGGGCATCCAGTCTGAGGAAACAAGACCAGCTGAGGACCCAGCGAGGTGAGATAGCTGTGGCTTATTCTGTCTCTCTGACCTTCCAGTGTTCACTCCAGTAACTGGCCTCAGGTTTGATTTTGTTAATAAGACTCTCTAAGATTCATGCTACAGCACTGTTTTGGGGGTTTGACAACAGGAGCTTGCTGTAGCAGGTTATGTCACATAAGCAGTCAGGAAGTAGAGTTGGGAGAGAGAGAGAGAGAGAGAGAGAGAGAGAGAGAGAGAGAGAGAGAGAGAGAGAAGTGTCAGGCTATAAGGTGACCCACTTCCTTCAGCTAGGTCCTGTCTGTTATAGTTCACAACTTCCCAAACAGTGCCTGTTCCACATGGGTGGACTACATCCCCTTAAACTGTAAGCAAAATAACTCAGTCCTTCTTTTAGTTGCTGTGAGGACTAGCACTAATTGCTAACTCTACAGGATATGCAACCATCTAGAAGATAGGTTTCTGCATACAACTATAGAGAATCACAATTACAGTGTCAAGTAATGTTTCAAGGCCCATCTTAACTGTGTGTGTACCACTGCCTAGTTATCCTGCACTGTGTAATATAGAGAAAGCAGTGTACCTTTCAGTTCTGCTGAGTACCCACAGTTCTCTGTTCCCGATTGGAACTTGAGGTAAGCATAAATCCTTTTCCCTTTATGCTGCTGTTGTCATAGCATGCTGTCACAGCTACAGGAAGGAAACCAAGGCAGATGCTTTGTCAGATACTCAATCATAGTGAGGAGAAACATAAGGATAGACAAATAGATATGAAGACGCTGGCCACTGTTGTGATTAGGTACTACAAGAATCCTGAAAAGATGGTTCTGAGGCCTGTAGAAGGAACATGGAAGACTTTCATGCTATAGGCTAGAGAAGACTTAGAAACCTGTAAGCAAAGCTTGATGGGCCATTCTGGTGGGAATGAGGAACAGGAGAATGCAAGTGGAAATGTGGACACACACACACACACACACACACACACACACACACACACACACACAAAACAGATTCAGGAGGTTTCAGAGAGAAGAAAACTCCCTGGGAACTGGACTTGGAGGCATTTGTATTATTCTGACAAAATTACACTTATGTTCTGTTGTGTCCTTAAAATCTGAGTGAGACTAAATTTAAAAGTACTAAGCCACAGCATGATGAATGTAATTACTCTTAGTTGGTTTTATGGTGAAGTATAGCAGAAAGATGTGAAAATGTGTACTTTTGTGAGTAAAAGATCCTGAAAATGGCTAAAGTTGTACACAGTGTAGAAAGTAGGGTTTTTGCAATGCAGCTGGAGAAAAAACAAAAGATTAGTTCATCTAAGGAGAAAACTTGGGCACTGTAGTGGGACAATTGGGAAGCGCTATGAAGGTAAACCCCAGCTACTATCTCTCAGGTATAATAATCCAACACATTTGAAACATTTTCACTTTGAAAGAGGATTCCTGAACACAAACAACTGCCAGGACATCATTTCATCATTTGAGCGGGGCTGTGTGGGGAACTATTTTCCCGAGTGCAGCCAGGCAGGTGACCTGATGCTGCTGAAGCTGTGACAAGGGGACAGACTATACATCAAATTGGCATCCTGATTTAATATGATCCGTATTGTGCTAGCTTTTCAGGCAGGCAACTGCAAGGATGAAGGAGTCATAGAGGTTTTCACCCCAATTCTGGAAACCTGCCAAATCCAGCTAATTAATGCATTAGCAAGGTCAGATCCTTTCATCGAGCTCAGAATGGGCTGAGTATCAAGCGTTGAGGGTGAAGTCTAAGTTGTAGTAAAGACCTCATGAGAGTGGAGATGCCAGAAACAGCACATTTACCAAGATAGCTGTGGGAACCAAGCACAGCCCACCAAGACAGCCCACAATTCCTATAGGCAACAGCACTGGAGAAGAAGGGTTACCCAAGCCTGTTGGAGGCCAGATGATGTCATTACAAACCTGGACCTGGAGCTTCATAGTGTGGTATTTGGCTGCTGCA
The DNA here is from genome assembly GCA_902168325.1 of Peromyscus nudipes. NCBI lineage: Eukaryota > Metazoa > Chordata > Mammalia > Rodentia > Cricetidae > Peromyscus > Peromyscus nudipes. The sequence continues at coordinate 47,732 of CABHPH010160589.1, read as the reverse complement.
TTTCGGTCTTGTTTTTCCCTGCTATTTTCTTGCTATTTTCCCATTCTTCCATTTTGGAATGGAGATGGTTACTCTGCACCATTGTATGTTTGTATGTAATGAAGATGACTACTCCATGCCATCATATGTTTAAGGTCTGTGCTTTTTGTTTAATAAGGGCCCACAGTTAAGAGATTTCCTTTAATTTCAGAAGAGACTTTGAGCCTCTGCCTTTTAAATGGTGTCAGAATTGTTAAGACTGTGGGGACTTTATGATATTAATTGAATGCATTTACTCCTTGAGATGGCTGTGAGCCTATGGGAGTCAGGAGCAGAGTGTGGTGATTTGAATGTAAAAAGTCCTCAACAAGCTCATGTATTTAAATACTTGATGTGGTAATGTGGCAGGAGGTGTTGTAAAGCCTTTAAGGGTAAAGTCTAACTGGAAGAAGGAGGTTGTTGTGGAATGAATCTTAAGGTTTCCAGCCTGATGTAATGCTCTGGCTAGTATTATGTCAACTTGGCACAAGTAGTAGTCATTTCATAAGAAGAAACCTCAACTGAAAAAATGTCCCAACCAGATTGGCTTGTGGGAAAGCTTGTGGTATATTTTCTTGATTAACCATTTTGGGTGGTGTAATCTCTAGGCAGATGACCCTTACAGTATAATGAAGCAGAATGAGAAAGCCATGGAGAGCAAGCCAGTAAGCAGCACTCCTTTCTGACTTCTGCATCGGTTTCTGCCTCCAGGTTCCTGTCTTGAGTTCCTGCCCTCACTTTCCTTGGGCTGTGATGTGGACATGTAAGCTGAAATAAACCCTTCTTGCCACAAGTTAATTTTGTTCATGGCATTTTATCACAGCAATAGGAACCCTAAGTAAAATGTCTATGTTCCAGCTAGACATTATTTCTTTCTGCTTCCTAACCGCTGACAGGGTAGAAACAGCTTCTCCAAGCTCCTGCTCTCATAGGAACGCCATCCAGAAATTCTTTCCTGTTATCATGGACTATATGCCTGCAAACCATGATCCAAAATAAAATCTTATATTCTGGAGTTACTTAATTAGTTATTTGGTCACATCAATGAAAAGAGCATTTGATATACTGAATAGTAAAGGAAATATTATTGACAAAAAGTGAATTTCAAGCTAGAAAAAGATAACACTTTATATGACTTCTATTTATAAAACTTTTATAAATACAAAATAATGCCTGGGGGCAACAAGGAGATGGGAAATGAAAGAGATTGTGTGGAAAACTATTAGCCCTGGTTTACTCTCTTTACAACCAAGGGCCGGGATAATTTGTGCATTGTCAGAGTTTGTAGCATGCAGTACTTCCTGAAGGTTGTAGTATGAAACTAATAGAGGCAAGTTGTTCTACTTCTGGTACCACAGGTTTGAAAAGCAGTGGGCAGCTCAGTCAGGGAGCAGAGGACACACCACCATACCTCTTGCATGTTCACTATAAAAGAAATACTAAGAAGAGACAAGAATAGACCAAAGAAATACTGGGCTTTGATTTTGAGACCTGAAGAAACTGCAAAAACACTTCAGGACAGCCATTTGGGTGCAGTGGTCAGCCCTTCTGCTGCAGGTTAAGAACTACCTGCATCCCTTTTAAACTGGCCAAGGATTGCTTATGTTGGTGACCAGTATGCATTCCCAGTTTATTCCAGAAAGGTTCTGAACCAAGATTCATACCCACTTTCTTGTCACTGAACCCGCTTTTCAAATGAATTTTGCTTTTTCAATACCTTGTCTTTGAATTTAATTGGCTGCCTAGTTCTAGCAGTTGGAACTTATTTCTGGTAATACCTTGATTTTTATTGAATGATTCAAATGTGCAAACATATGTCAAACTTACATGCAATTTAATATATGTCAAAAATAACACTATGTAATTGGTAATAAACGTGTCCTAAGACTTTCCAAAGATATTATGATTGAAAAGAAGGTTGAGGACTATCTTAAGATAACTTATATTTAAATATGAGGTAAAAAGGGATGACCCTGTAAAAAAGTTACACAGAGGAAGCAATGGAAGGATTAGGAAGAAAAGATGCCAAGGAAAGAGCTCGTCAGGATGGAGGGGATCACCAATAGTGATGAACTTCTGCTGAAATTCTGGGATGGGACATTGTGCTGTGCCCATTGATTTTGGATTATTGGAGGTCAAAGTGGCTCCAATGAGATCACCTGCTGGAATCGTGTACATGGAAGTCAGATAGGAATGGAAGAAATTTGAAATGAGAATCTGGTGATGTTGAATGTAAGTTTTTTTTTTTGTTGTTGTTTTTTTCAGGAAGATGGCTGCAAGGGCCCAAAGTGGAGCTGGGAGAGGATACATTTCATAGAGAGTATGACATGATGTGGTATGGGAGGTGTGTGTCTCAGAGAGGCACAGAGAGAAAGGGAGGAAGTAAATGATTACCTAGTACCAATTCCTTCAAAAGTGAGTGGAAAAAGCTAAAGCTCAGCTTGATGAATAGGCTGCATAAGAGATCTCTGTTTGCAAGATGAGACTTATTTCTCAAAGTAGTTCCTGCAACATAGTCCAGATTTCAGTATGTGCATTTGTGGAAAATAGATGAAAGTATAGAATATTTCATTAAGTTACTCAAACTAGTTAATTACCACAAAACTATAAAAGAAAATCTTATTCTACCTGAATTCTCATTAAACTTCAATCTGTATTCCAGATTATAACTACGGTAAAAATAATTTTTTAATTTAGGTTTTTCATTAATAAAATACTACTTAAAAGTTTAAGAAGTCGGATGTTAAATTTCTTGTTTGTAATACATTAGTTGTCAATTGTTTTCTACTGAAAGGATGGAACATATAACAGATTCAGAATATCGTGTTGTTTTTAGAGGTTAGTAGATGTACAATTTCAGTACCTAGTTTTTCATGTCATTTCCCATTAAATTAGGCTTTTTCCCTCTTTCAGCATTGATATAAAAAAAAGCTGAGACAGGAATAACTGATTAGTATACTCTGTATAAGCTTTGTAAAATTGTTTTGTGGCCTTTGTAAAAAAATATATGTTCAAAATACATTGTACATATGTCTGAAATTTTCAAAGAAAAACTAAAATATTATATAATTTTTAGAAAAGTTACATTAGAATTCAAAGAAAGTCTTTGCATTGTGATATTATTTCTCATTTCAACTGCCCTGCTTAGAGCATTAGAAAAATGACAAAGCCAAGGTTCACCTCCAAGATAAATAATAAGATGCTAAACTAGGTGTAAAAATAACTTGTGACTTGCTTTTGCTGGAGTTGCAGAGTGCTGGGAAAGGAAAGAACCCAGGTGGTTTGGTTATGAGGTAGAGGGTACCTCCAAACTGTGCCTTAAAACTAGGACTTGTGGTTTGTTTCAGCTTATCTAGTACCTGCATGATAGATTGTAGGAGTCTATATGCAATTTTGAATTCAAAACAAAATAGTTGTCTTGTTAAAGGTTCAGTTTCATTTTTAGCTTTTGGAGTAAATTTTTGGAAAATTCATGATTTTTATGAATTTTACATGTTAGATTAGATAATATTTAGTAATGAATATGACATGCAGCAATGATCAAATTACATTTTGGGTAGAGAGAGTATAAAATAGGTTTAGTATTCTGCATAGCGTCCTTGCCCAGCAATCAATCTTTGTAGAGAGCTGCATGGTATTATGGCTGCCCACAACAAGGAAGCAAACAGTGCAATCAATCCAAAGGGATAGCAAGTACTAAAGCTGGAGGGTCAGTCACAAAGGGGACTAATGGGACATGTTCTCTGGAGCTTTTACTTACCATTTATAGTGCACAAGTGCCAGGTACTTTTCACCAGCATTCAAACGTAAGGATATAGAATGTTAAAGAAAATTCATCTTAAATAGCTGAAAGAGTGCCTCCAACTTTGTGAAGTCAAAGGTTTGAGTCACTTGAATTCATTCTGCACAAGGATTTTAAAGTTGCTACTTGGTTGCTCTACCAATTTTCTATTAAAGTGGGTGCTAATAACTTCTGGACGTGGGTTAAGAGATGTGAACATTCTGAATGTGATATGGTCCATTAAGTGTGTGACTTTATCATTTTCAAATCCCTGCAATTTTTATCCATCCTCAAGTCCTATTTAGATAGAAGCAATTGATGCTGGCCAAATGTGTAGGATATCCTGTTTCCAGATGCAGTATCCACTTGGCAAATACAATGTGATCACTTCCTTCATGAAAACTTGGATAATAATATTGTCTGGAACATGCAGGTATAATGATCTTTACATTTTTATTTTTGTCCCAGAATCTCCTAAACCAGGATAATGTATATTCTATTACTTTACCAGAGGTTTTTAACAGGCACAAGTTCACTGTGTGTCATTAATAATTTGAATAATTTTTTCTTTCAGATTTTGTATTAATACTACTTAACAGGTTTAGATAAGTTGTGATTCTTAATTATGTTCTTTGACTTTCAAATGAATACATTATATAGTTCTTAGGGTTCCATGGTTCTTGAAAATTAGAAAGTTTGAAGATGTCTAAAATCTTCTGAACATAAAATATTAACTAACTCACCTGAAGCAAAACTTATTAAATAAAAAATATCCAAATTTGTTAGAAACCTGGTGTTAACAATAAAAATACCAGATTTGATATGCTTTCCTACAGATTTCAGACACTCTGATGCAAGGGTAATCCAAGCTGGAGAAACATATGCCAAATTTGAGATGGGAAATAAGTATAAAACATTCCAATTATTTCAGATTAGTACAGATGTATGTTGTAAAAATGAATTTTGCCCCTTGTGAGACCTACTTCTATTATTTATTATACAAAACTTCAAATGTATGACATTAAAAATACATTATTGATGTTTCCTACCCTAAGTGACAATTATTTTCTCTATAACATTGCAGTCTTGCCTAGATATTTTCCTTTCCCAAAATAAAAAAAAATTGAATAAGAAAAGAATAGGTTTGTTATTGTTTGTTTTTTACTCTTTTAGGGGGGGCTGCCACCCAGCTCCCAAGTAAATCACACGGAGGCCTATTCTTAATTATAAATGCCTTGCCTTAGTTTGGCTTGTTTCTTGCCAGCTTTTCTTAAATTATCCAGTCTATCTTTAGCCTCGGGGCTTTTTATCTTTCTCTATTCCTGTATAACTTTTCTTTTCTTGTTACTTTGTCTGCTGTGTAGCTGGGTGGCTGGTTACCCTAGTAGTTAGTAGAAATCAGAACTTAAGCTTATAATTTTCTGTTCATTCTCTCCCCACCATGCATGCATTACATTTTTTTCTCCAGCCCAAATGATTTATGACTCAGAACAGTCTCTAATGAGTGAGATTTCCTTACTCCAATCCTATTAAAACTGCCCCAAACTCTTTACTAAGTTAAGTTCCAAGAAAGAGTAGAGTCTATGACCTGGAAAGATAGGTTTTCATAAGACATAATGACAGGATCCAGAGAGCTTACAGTTTATGTGAAAGAAACTAAGGAAAGGCTTCAGCTGTCATTTATGTCATGTTTAAGATACTTAGTGAGAAACATTATGGTGGTTCTTTACTGTAATATCTCAATGAATCTACAAAATCAAAATCATGGTAGTCTGAATTTCTGAGAATAATATTTTAAAACTAAAAACTAGCAAATAAGTCATCCATCCCTGTAGCACTTCTCTCCTCACAGTGAACTCTTTAGATTTCATCATTTGGAGAATTAAGTAGTGAGTCCTTTCTGTTTTCAAGTATTGAATAGAAAAACAAACATTTCTTCTGTAGCAAGCTTTCTTGTTGGACTATCTTTGGACCACCAGGCTGCAAATAATGACCTATAGCCTTATTATTAATTAAAAATGTTTGACCTTAGCTTAGGCTTTTCCCCAACTTGCTCTTACAACATTATAACATGTATTTTTAAAAATCTATGTTCTGCCAAGTGGCTTGACTACCTTTTCTTAGTATGGCACATCCGACTTACTGAGTCTGCTAGCAAAACTTTGCATGCCTAGATTCCTCCTCCTTTTCCAATCTCTCCCCAGAAATCCCACCTATCCTCTCCTGCCTAGCTATTGGGCATTCAGCTCTTTATTAAACTAATTAAAAGACACCTTAGGTAGAGGCATATCTTTATAGTATGCACAAATATTCCACAACGTTCTTCTCTTACTTTTTTCTCTCTTTCCATATCGTATATCTTTCCATATCTGGTTTCTGGCTTTTATGAAGAAATTGCCAATAGCTTGGAACAATTAAACAGGAAGTTAAGAGAACAAGTTTGCTCCCTGCACTGTGTTTATTTCCTGGGAAACTAAACACAGTTGTCCAGCAGAGCACTGCAGGAATAGAGGATGCTTGGGACTACTGTTGAGAGAGTGTTATAGCAGGGTTGACTAAACTTCTTTGTTGTTGACAGGGTTTCAAGTTACTGTAAAAGCATGATGCATCTGAGTATGTTTATCCAGATGTTTGCAGAAGTGGTTTGTCAGAGGAAGGAAGACGTGCCAGAGTGTGTGAACATCACCACATGGGCATGGATTCCAGATTAAATTGAAAGGAAAAGCATGCGCTGAGCACCAGCATTCATCCCTCTCTGATTTCAAACTGTGGGTAAAATGACAGCAGCTACCTCCCATTCCTGCCACTGTGTCTCTCCTGCCACGGAGAACTGTATCTCTTCTTAACTCCCTAAGCAAATTGGGTTTCTTCCTTGCTTAAGCTGCTTTTGTCTGGAAGAAGAAAACAGTAGTGATACAACAATTTTTATTATGATTTTAAAAGTACTTATTCATTTTTATCTGTGAGTATTTTGCCTGCATGTAAGCTATCTGTGTACTACATGCATGTGCAGTGCCCATAGAAACCAGAAGAAGTCAGATCCCCTGAACTTGAGTCAGAGGCAGTTGTGAGCTGTCAGATGTGGGTGGTGAGAATCAAATTGAGGTCCTCTGCATGAGCAGCAAATGCTATTAACTGCTGACCCATTGCTCCAGCTTTTAATGGTCCAAATGTACTAGACCTAAAAGAAGCTTTCACCTATTAGAAACAGAATGCCCATGTAAACTCTACAGCAAACTGGTAATTCAGCTGTGAACTGTGGATGTCAACATGGTATCTAGATGTAAATCTACCATCAAATAAATGAGTGTGTCAATTCAGTTCTAAACCTGGTAGTTTTCTGATTTTGTTTTGTTTGTTGTCAGGAGTCTTTAATTGGCTCACCTTTGAAAGGGAGTAGCCCACCACAATCCACAGAAACCTGTGAAGGTAGTCTACCTCCCCACTACCTGGTGTGCCAGTCTCCTCAGAAGTGAGAAGATAATTGTGATTATTATAAACACAATAGTATATTGTTTCTATAATAGTTCACAGTCATATAAAGAAGAGCGAACAGAGTGAAAATAAAGAGTTAATAAACATAAGGATGGCATAGAAATTAACTAGTCAATGCAGGAAAATAAAACTGTGTATTCTGGTAGTGAAGAAATATAAATTTGTACTTTGAAAGTAAATTTTAATTCTCCTAGAATGTAAGAAAAATTAATCCATATTTGGAAACTGTGTTTTATGCTACAAATAATACCTCAGTGAAAACACAAAAGCAAAATTATGGTAGTCTACATTTCTGAAAGTGGTATTCTAAACCCAAAATTAATTTCAACATTTAATCATAAAACAAATCTAACAATAAGAAAATAAATTCAGCCACCTGAATTTCAAATCAAAATATGACTATATGAGTGTTGATTTTGAGTAAAATATCAAAATTATAATCATGGGATACTGATAAGTAAATTATAATGAGAGTTATGTGTCAAAATTTGGGAATGCACTCATAACTTTTTTACAGCAAAAACCATAACCTTAAACTAATTTTACCATTAAATAAGTAAAGAACAATTGAATTAATCTGAAGTTAAGTTTAATGAAATAAACCAGTAAACAATACACTGAAATTTCAAAATTCCTTCTATATTTATGTAAAAGTTTCTAAAAATATCACTGTTACAAATAACAATTTCCGTGGAATTATCCTTATACTTAAAAAGTTTCCTTGTCTCTCAAATGAGAAGTGATCAACTGTTATGATTTATTTAGGGCAATAATTTGTCTCAATCCAGTGTCATATCTACTACTATAATTTCTTGCCATCTGAGACATGCACATGGTCTCTAATGGACATACCTACTAGAATAATATTGCAAAACATCAAGATGACATTGTCTGATGGTGGAATCACAATTTTTTGGCTAAAATAATTACTTTTCACCAAACAAATATCTGTTACTACCCAGATTGTGTGGAATCAAAAGTAAGTCCTAAGATGTAGCTCAAGGTATTAGCTCTTATTACACATATTTACTTCCATATATCTTTTGGCCATTTGAGATTTTTCTGTTGAGAATCCTCTGTTTAGCTCTGTAGTCCATTTTTTAAATGGGGTTGTTCTGTATTTTGATGTTTAGTTTCTTGAGTTCTTTATATATTTTGGAGATCAGCCCTCTGTCAGATATGGGGTTGGTGACAATCTTTTCCCATTATGTAGGCTGTCATTTTGTCTCATTTACCATGTCCTTTGCCTTACAGAAGCTTCTCAGTTTAAGGAGGTCCCATTTATTAATGGTTGCTCTCAGTATTTGTACTACTGATATTATATTTAGGACGTGGTCTCCAGTACCAGTGCATTCAAGACTACTTCATACTTTCTCCTCTATCAGGTTTAGTGTAAGTGGTTTTATATTGAGGTATTTGATCCACTTGGACTTGAGTTTTGTGCATGGTGATAGATTTGTATCTATTTGCAATCTTCTACATATTGACATCCAGTTATGTCGGCATCATTTGTTGAAGATGCTTTCTTTTTTCTATTGTACAGTTTTGGCTTCTTTGTCAAAAATCAGGTGTTAATAGGTGTGCAGATTAATGTCAGGCTCTTCAATTTGATTCCATTGGTCACATGTCAGTTTTTATGCCAATACCAAGCTGTTTTTATTACTATAGCTCTATTGTAAAACTTGAGGTCAAGGGTGGTGATGCCTCCAGAAGTTGCTTTATTGTACAGGATCATTTAAGCCATCCTGGGTTTTTTGTTTTTCCATATGAAGTTGAGTATTGTTCTTTTCAGGTCTGTGAAGAATTGTGTTAAATATTTGATGGGGATTACATTGAATCTGTACTTTGCTTTTTGTAGGATTGCCATTTTTACTATGTTGATCCTACCTATTCATGAGCATGGGAGATCTTTCCATTTTCTGATATCTTCTTCAATTTCTTTCTTCAAAGACTTAAAGTTCTTGTCATACAGGTCTTTCACTTGCTTAGTTAGAGTTACCCCAAGGTATTTTATATTATTTGTGACTGTCATAATAGATGATGATTCTCTGATTTCTTTCTTGGCCTGTTTATCATTTGTGTATAGGAGAGCTACTGATTTTGAACTGCTTGACATCCTTAGTCATCAGGGCAATGTAGATCAAAACAATTTTGAGATATTCAACTTACACCTGTCAGAATGGCTAAGAACAAAAACACTGATGACAGTTTCTGTTGGAGAGGATGTGGAGCAAGGGGAACACTCTTCCACTGTTGGTGGGAGTGCAAACTTGTACAGCCACTTTGGAAATCAGTTTGGTGCTTTCTCAGAAAAAAAGGGAATCAATCTTCCTCAAGACCCAGCTATACCACTCTTGAGCCTATACCCAAGGAATGCTCAATCATACCACAAGGACACTTGCTCAACTATGTTCATAGCAGCATTATTCATAATAGCCAGAACCTAGAAACAGTCTAGATGCCCCTTGACTGAATAATGGATAGAGAAAATGTGGTACATTTACACAATGGAGTATTATGCAGTGGTTAAAAAAAAAGCAATGATACCATGAAAATTTTCAGGAATATGGATGGAAATAGAAAATATCATCCTGAATGAGGTTTCCCAGACTCAGAAAGACAAACATGGTATGTATTCACTCATAAGTGGATACTAGATGTAAAGCAAATGATAACCAGACTATAATCCACAGCTCCAGAGAAGGAGGACCCTAAGAGGGACATATAGGCCACTCTGTGAAGGTGAAATAGATGATATCTCCTGAGTAAACTGGCGGTGTGGGGGGCAAGAGAAGGGAGGGGATGGGGGGTGAGAGCATAAGGGGACAGGATGGTTGAACTGGAACAAGGACAGAATGGGATAGCAATGAAAGAGCTGTCTTGATAGAGGGAGACATCACAGGGATAGGGAGAAACCTGGTGCTAGGGAAGTTCCTAGAAATCCACAAAAATGACCCTAGCTTAAACTGCCAGCAATAGTGGAGAGGGTGCCTGAGTTTGCCTTCCCTATAATCAGATTGGTGAAAACCCTAACTGTCATCATAGAGCCTTCATCCAGTAACTTATGGAAGCAGATGCAGAGATCTACAGCCAAGCACTAGGCCAAGCTCCAGGAGCCCAGTTGAAGAGAGCGAAAAGAGATTCTATGAGCAAAGGGCATCAAGATCATGATGGGGAAACCTACAGAGGAAACCAAACCAACCTAGTGGAAAAGCATGAACTTTAGATCAATAGCTGTGAAGCCTGCATCAAACTGGACTAGGCCCTCTGCATAAGTGAGACAGTTATGTAGCTTGGTCTGTTTAAGGGGTCCCTGGCAGTAGGATCAGGATCTATACCTGGTGCATGAGCTGGCTTTTTGGAGCCTGTTACCTATGGTGGAACACTTTGCACAGCTTTGTTCCAGGCTTTGCTGTCTCCCCATGGGAGGCCTTACCTTTTTGGAGGAGGGGAGGGAAGTGACATGGGGGGAAGGCTGTGGAGGAGCAGGAGGAGGGAAAAGAGGGGGATCTGTAGTTGGTATGTAAAATGAATTAAAAATTTCTTAATAAAGAAAAAATTTCTAATAGAATCCTATAGTGATTATGTTTTCCCTGGGCTGTATACTGTTTTGTAACATTTTATGAGTGCCTTGATCTCATTGCTTATTATGACTTTGATTATATTCTTTATATCCTCTTGATTAAAAATTTATTATTTTAAAAACAAAACAAGACAAAAAACAAATATTTACTTCTCCTTAGTTAAAGAGCTAGGTTCCTTCACAATTAATTTTGTTATAATTCAGGAGAAAGTCAAAGACATTGTGTAAAATTTCAAAACTATTGCTAGAGCTTAAACATTTCTTGACACTAGTATTAAATGATATCTAACTTTCTTTCTGTATATGCCATGTAATTGCCTGAATGTATAATGGAAGAGGCTTGAAATCTGATCTGTGGCCAACTCCTCTAGCCCACTGAATCATGTTGACCTTTTTAAGTTTAATTTGTTTTGAATATCTTGTTGCTGAATAGGTACAGGGGCAGATGTTTCAAGAATGTCTCATAGCCTCAAAAAGAGACTTCTGGCTTCTTTGTGTGTGTTACAACCTCCAAGGTGTAAGGAAGACCTTCAAGTAGATAAGGATATCTCCCCAAACACAGGAGGGGTAGTATTTTAGGACTTTCCTGGGGAAGCTTTGAAGCAGTATTCCTGGGAGAAGGCATAAATGCTTCATAAGAAATTTTTGATCAATCCAATATCCCCAAATTGTACAAATATAAATACGTCTCCAAGTATGTAACAGGGAAAGATGAAAACCAAAGGTGACACAGCAGCCATCATGTGACTCAGGTTTGCTGGATCTTTTCAAGCAGCTGTGCTGGCTTTATGACTTCTGCCATTCCCATAAGATATGGTTGTGCCACATGTAGAAAAAAATAATAAAGTTTTTAAAAAAGAAAGTAAAATAATATAAAAAGAGTAAGTCATGCAAGAATGGGAAATACACAGGTCATCTTAATCCTGTATGGTGCTTTGCTGACTTTGAATTTTTAAATGCTAATATACAAAAACAATAGGTGCTGAGAGACATTGGATTATGGAAACTGCTAAACTAAATCAACCTATATATTTTAAGAATGTCTTCACTTCAAAATGCAAGTTAAAAATATGTTGCATTGCGGGGAGAGGTTATACCTTTGTTTCTGCATGGGACAAAAAGTTATGGTTCTCTTGAAAATTAATAAAGATCAGATTTGATTGGGGGAGACCTCCTAAAAATCTTGACTCAGACATGAAAAAAGAAACCAAGAAAAACTACAGGACAGGTGATTTACATGCTGATCCCTCTATTATGGAAACAGCTCTGAGATCAAATGAAACATGTCAAATCTTGTTGTCTACAGAATCCTCATTACTTACTACTATATGGCATCTTTTCATAAGCATGGATAGAGGCTTGGTTACACAGTCCAGATGGACTTATAAAGATGACAGATGCCTTTTACCTGCTCAAACATAAAGCAAAAAATTATCTTTAGCTGACTTGTACACACCACAGATTCCATACTTGTGTTACCTCTCTCTCTCTCTCTCTCTCTCTCTCTCTCTCTAAAAGTTTATATGTTTTCAGAGAAAAAGGACCAGATACCAATAAAGACAAGTAACTCAGGTGATCCAGCCTCTCAAAATGTCTCTGTTGCAGCTTCCTCAAAATTCTGCATCCAGAACAACTTTAAAGAGGCTAGCTGAGAAGATCCAGCCTTACAAACTATCCATCTAAGACTTCAGATAAGCTCTACGCTTTCCCATCATATAGAGACTAAACAAAAAACAATACAGCTATCTCTCCCAGAATTTGACCATTATCTTAATCCCCTAAAGATGCCATCATCCCCAGACAGCAGAAAGCAGTCTAGAAAACATGATGCCCATATTTCCAAGAGGTGAGGTGGGTGGCTTTTGGTCCTTTGGTGGTTTATGGATGTTTGTCATCAGTTAGGGGGGTTGGTTACAAGTTGTAATTGGCTATGCTCAGGAAAAAAATGTTAAACAAAGGAGATTAGATTCAGGGATCTATTTCTGAAAGGAAAAGAGGAATGTAGTATAGAAATGATGGGATAAGAGGGTGGATTGTTGAGTCTCCTTTTGAACTAAAAAACAATTACCAGTCTCAAATATTTTACATTAGTACAGGTTTTTATATATTGATACAAATTTAAGGTTATTTTTGTTATACTGTATATATGTTTCTATTTCTTTTTTAAGGTATTGTACCTAAATGCAAGTTCATTTAAAAAAATGTAATGTAAAGTTCTAGTCCTTAAAATATATTATGATAAAACATTTAGGATCATTAAGAAGTACAGATTAGTATTTAGTCATCTATAACTATCAAATTTGTAGTCATGTTAGTTATATTTTCAAGGTTAAATAGAGACATGTTAAATAGATAGACAATCTTTTTGCCCAAAAAATTCAAAGACCTACAGAATAGCACATTTAGAGTGTTTTAATAACATAAGGCTTTTCATGATAGCAAAACACATCTGCTCCTCAAAGCACCAATTTACTTCAGAAAAGGATGATGGGCACCAAAGAACTTTCATATAGAGTTGGTTTTTACTGTGGCAAAGCTAGTCACTTGGGCAAGAAACTATCCTTACCACAACTGCTGACAGTATGCTGCCCAAACTGGACAAGCAGGACACAAAAGAAAGTGACTACCAAACTTTGCCAAGACAAGGCAGGACAGTCCTTCAAAATTCCTGTTTCACAGAAAAGTCTGTCAGATATTCTAGCCCTATAGGCTGAAGACAGATGCCCCAATATTACAAAGGAGGCTTGGATGACTGTCCAGGTAGACAGATATCTCTGCCATTTCTATAATTTTGAAAGTTACTTGCTCTGCACTTCCTGTTTACTCAGGTAACATGCTTTCTTGGGTCTCTGATAGAGAATGAAGACTAGATAGTATACATGTTTCCTTGTTACCAAATTCAGAAAAAAGAAAATTATATAAAAATATAAAGTTTATAAGGTTGAGAAATGTAAAAACTCGGGTTGTTTATCTAAGAAGATATTTTTAGGTCTAAAAAGATATTTTTAGGATGGTAATATCAGTTATGATAGAAAATGGTTTAGATATAAAACTTCGAACTCACTAAGATAGGATAGATAATACAGTATTTTCTCTGAATTTGCCAAATACATATGGACTAACCATTGTGAATATAATTCTTACTTGATGATTGTTCTTATTATATATAGTTTTGCTATGTTAGAGTTAAAACTTTTCCACTTATTTAGACAAAGAAGGAAAATGTTGTGGATTATTTGTACACGGTGTGAAGGTGTATTGCTGTGATTGCTGTAATAAAAAACTGAATGGCCAACAGCTAGGCAGAAGGTGTAGGTGGGATTTCCAGGCACAGAAAGGAAGAGAAGGAGGAACCTATGCATACAGGAGAACTTAGACTCAGAGAGGAAACAGGAGCTGCAAAATGGAAGAGAAGTAACACCATGTGATAGAATGTAGATTAATAAAATGGGTTAATTTAAGTTATAAGAGCTATGTAGAAACAAGCCTAAGCTATAGGCCAAGCTTTCATAATTAATACAATCTCTCCATATCATTATTTGGGAGCTTGCTGGTGGGACAGAAACAGAGTAATTACAAGAGAGGAAGGAAAGAAGCAAAGGGAAGATAGGCTAATCAAGTTCTCAATTGACAGAGTTATGAAATATTTTATGCAAATTAAAAGTAATCTCCAAGTTAGCATAATTGGTTATGTTTTGAATTAACAACATTTACAGATAAATATCTTAGTAAAGTTGGTAGGAAATATACCCATTTTACCTATAAAAGAAGTGGTGACATGTCATAATCTATCTGGCTATTATCCATAATATGCCATATACAATAAAAAACTGAAATTCAGTTGAAATTTAATGAGATCATATAACAAATTGTCGTTTCTTTTCTCTGAGATTCAAAATACCTCACAATTCAAAATAAAAGTAGCTCTTAAGGAAACTTTTTTCTAATGAAAAATAAGGATTTTATATAAATGTTTCAGTCAGATTTTTATCAGTGTAACAAAAGACATGAGATGGTTAGCCCACAAAGAGGAAAGATCTATTTTGGTGCACAGTTCGAGGTCTAGTCTATGATTCATTGGCTATATTGAGCCTGTAGAGAGGCAGCACAACACAGTAAGGGTGTGTATTGATGCAGAACTGTTCACCATCTGACTAGGAAACAAAATAACAGACAAGGGAGGGTCAACTGTCCCACAATACTCTTCAAAGTCACACTTCCAAAGACCTAAAGATCTCCCAATAGGCCCTCTCAATAGTACCAAGTTGGGGGCCTACCTTTTCGGCAACATTCACCATCCAAATTATAGCAATCATATTGTCTTTTATTCATTAAGACAGTTAGAAAATGTAAGTGAATAATAACTTGAAAACTGCAGCTAAGGAAATACGGTTTGTAGAATGAAACAGACTTAAAGTGGTGTCCTCACATTTAGTGAATGAGATATTAAGTAGTCCACTAGCCAAGTAGACACATGTTCTTAAACATGGCTTTTAACTGAATTCTTAACCAGGCTTGTTTCAAAACCAAAACATTTTGCATCTAAAATGCACTTATCTAAAATGTGTATGTGCTCTTCAGCATCCACTTGGGTTAGTTTCTTCCCAACCCCCAGGGTACCAAAATCTTTAGATGCTCAAGTTTCTTAGATAAAATGACATAGCATTTTCATAAAGCCCGTGCCTATCTTCCTCTATAGTTTTTATCATTTCTAAAGTGTATACAATTACTAGCACAATGTAAATATTCTATAAATACCTGAGAATACCAAGAAAAAACTCTTGACATGTTTGATATTGACACAAATTTCCCTTAAATGTTTTAGTTGGTTCAATCCCTGGATGTTGAACCATAAAATAGAGAAAAGATTATGGAAAACAAAGGAAAGACACTGTGAAGTTAACAGTGAGAAAGTGTGCCATTTATGTGAGCATCTGTCCAGAATCCTCACTTCTGGTTCCATGACTGACCCTGCCACATGCCCCACCATAGTCTTCATGAAATACCACCATGTTCATGAAACACTGCCCTAGGCAGCCCCCAAAAAGACCATCTTATTATTCTAGCCATTTGGTATTAATGGCACACAAGTGTACACTAATAGGTTTGATCTATGAAATGTATGACTAATTGTCTCTCCTTCTCTATCTCCTTCTCCCTCTCCATCCATGTTCTGTCCCAAAATCTCTCTCTCTCTCTCTCTCTCTCTCTCTCTCTCTCTCTC
>CABHPH010160589.1:0-31531 GCA_902168325.1 Peromyscus nudipes | reverse complement strand
TGTGTGTGTGTGTGTATAGTAATGCCATTAGTAGATAACGTCTTGGTTCCCACTCCAGTGTCAGTGTTTGGCTTCACCACTCCCAAAGGGTCAGGGCAGAGAAATGCCTGAGTAGTTTCCAATCCAGCCTCAGAGTCCAGTAGCCATTCCATCTAAGCCAGTCTTAAGCTACCTCTTATACCCACAAGAACCTGTATCGAGTAGTAAAACAAATATTAATTCTGGATAGCAAAATCATTTAGTAGTTTGAGAATTCCTGCCAAATAGTCAGTTGCTAGGTGTGTGGGCAGCAAACTTTCCAAAGTGTTTGGTTGCAATAACTTACTAGCTCCTTCAGACATGATTTGGTATGCAACCTATACAGGGCTAAAATTATTGTAAGAAACAGTAGTAGCATGTGAATTACCTAATATGGTGGACTCATTCCTCATCATGACACCAAAAATAAAACCAGTTCTTGGGTCAATAACTTTAAGGGTGCCCTAGTTTTACATAGTTCAGTGAAAAATAGGGGCTGGAAAGATGGCTCAGAGGTTAAGAGCACTGACTGCTCTTCCAGAGGTCCTGAGTTCAATTCCCAGCACCCATATGGTGGCTCACAACCATCTGTAATGAGATCTGACACTCTCTTCTATATACATAATAAATAAATAAATCTTTAAAAAAATGATTGGCATCATGGAAAAACTTACAAGCTTCTTTCAAGAACTCTGGCACCAATATGAGTCTTTGGTTAGTCATAAAATCAATTAAAAACAAATCATTAATCTTAAAGCAACTAAATCAACCATGGAGCTCCTGTTGGTGTGAATATGAAAGTATCAGTCTGTTGGCCATTTTTATATTCTCTTAAGGTCAGAGTCAGAATGTAATACTGAGATAAAAGGAGATAGAGAAAATAATACCTTCACAGACTGTTGAACTCCAAGGAATGTATCCTTAGGCAATTACATAACTGGGCAAAAATCATATAGAGTTTACTTACACAAGACTAGATTGTATAGCCTACCATGCCCAGGTCTGAGCATGTGTCTCTACTGCTTCCAGGGCCATGGTGAAACATAGAATGGATGTACATCCAGCATGAGGGAAAATATTCAATAAAGAGACAGTGAACATGAGCTCTATAAGGCTGTGCTAGTCAAACTGTAGCAAGGTACCCTGCTGACAGTTCATATCTTACTGGTAGAAGGTGGTTGTGCTATAATAATCATTAGAAAGTACAGGGCGGTAAGTACAGAAGCCAGAACATTGCTGTTTATCAGGTACTATTTACTATGTATTATGTGTGCTGCCCCTGCATATGACTGTCAGCACAGTAGCATGGTTGATTCCAGCATCCCCAATCACTATGTACATCACAACAGCTGTAACATCACTGAGAGATAGGAATATAGCTCTGTTCCACTGAAATCTGAAAGCACCATCATTGAATATGTGATCTGTGTATTATACAATGAATTACCATATAAAAGAACATTCAAGAGCTTCTAATCCTACTCCTTCTGACTCTTTTAAGTTGTCTTTGTGCCCCTCTCTTCCTCCACTTCAATTAGAGTCTAGGTCATCTTTAATAGGCAGAAAAAGATTCACCATCCTGCTCACCAGGGAGCTTCAGGTGCTTATCACACCAGCCCCTCAGGCTGCATGTGGTGGTTTCTAACTAAGGAGAGGACAGGCTGCATTCTGGAAGGGTGTGTAGTAAGTCTTCCTGATGACCTCAGAAGAAAGCATTGAGTCTTCAACCTCTACTAACTCAGAGTGGTATATTTGCTCATTAAACACACACACAAACACACACACACACACACACACACACACACACACACACACGTGGAACCAAAATAAGACCAAAATGCTTTCACCCTAAAACTAAGGCCTAAGATTTCTCCTTTTAGGTACAGGCCATGAGTTACTGGAACAGGCCATGAATTACTGGAATAGGCCATGAGTTACTGAAACTAGTCAGTCCAGATTCCAGAAACCAGGAAGTATAAAAGTACAGAGTCACAAGGTAGTCAGGAGGTAATGACTGCTGGACTATGGAATGTCCTCTCCCTAGTTCCCTAGGTAACTGCTTGACCATAGAATGTCCCAACCTTAGTCTCATAGTAACTATAGTAACTGTGTAATCACCAGATGTCTCCATCTGGGGGCGGCCAATGAGAAATGGTGATAGGCAACCACCTCCTTAGAAGGAAAATTGAATCGTGATTTCTGGAATTCCTAGACACAAGCCAATCAGAATTGTACTCGTACTAGCACCCCTAAATGATATAACCTTGTGATTTTTGCCTTTAAAAACTGAGCTTGCAAAGAGGTGGGCACTTCCTCCAGCCTCCACTGTGTTGGGTGTGTTGGATGAAGACCCTGACTAGGCTTGTATTGATCGTGGATATCCCAAATTAAAACCTTGCTTTTGCATTCTGGTACACTTGTCCTCGGTGGTCTCTCTGAGGGTCGTGATCTGGGCACAACAACATAGATATACTTTTTTGTACTTATTTTTCTGCTCTAGGGTTTGTATTTATCATGGGCTGAATGGTATTCCACTCCAAAAATCCTGTCTCCAAGCCTGACTTCCCATGTGGCTTGTGAAGACAGAACTGTTAAGATTTCATTGAGATGAAGTGAGCTGGTACTGTTGCTGCTCTGAACCGCTAGTCTTGATTTCCAGAGAGCTCATTGTTTCTCTCTTTGCTCAGAGCAGATTTTTTTCCCCTCTACCTTCCTCTTCTTTCAACTAGAATTAGAGACTAGGTCCTCGTTAACTGGCTGGGGTCTTAGTGTTGTCTTCAGTGGTGCTGGCCTAATGACTCAGCTTCCTTCCACTAAGCATCATTGTTCTAATATTCCCACCACCTCCTAGAACTACAGCCTAGGGCTCAAGCTATTCATACACTGGCTTTGGAGAGACATTCCAGATAGAACCTACAAGAGATTACAAAATACCATAAGTTTTACATACCACATGACTAGACTCTTGCCTTGAAGGCAAAATTTAACATTGAGCATAGACAAGGTGCATCATACACCTGTTGGAGTAGATGTGGCGCTTTTGGAGAAGTCATTGGGGTTGGATTTTGAGGTTTCAAAAGCCCACTCCAGTCTCTCTCTTTGCAGCCTGCCTGAATGGGGATCAAATGTGAAGCTCACAGCTACTTCTCCAGCACTATGCTTGCTACCATGCCCCCTGCCATGATGATAATGGATTAACTTTTGAAACTGTAAGCAAGTCTCCAATTTAATGTTTTCTTTCACAAGAGCTGCCTCGATCATGGTGTCTTTTCACAGCAATAAAACAGTGACTAAAACATAGACATTATTTTCTCTCCACATATGGTTAAATGGACTTTAATTTTAGAGACTCAATACTAGAGAATAGGGAATAGTAAAACCTCAGCTAAAACAGTTGAGGTTTTACTATTTCTGCCAGTGCCAAATTTTAACTTCATCAGAAAGCAGAGCTCAAAAAATAATAAATAATATAATGATCAAAATCACTGTATTCGTAGTGCCGCATGAGCTCATTGTTGCAATTCTTATTTTAACTTTGCCGTAAACAGAGGTTGGGTATACAGCCCAGTATGATTAAATATCCCACTGGTACACATGAATTTATTATGAAGTGTTAATGTGGTATTAATAAGTTATTTCATGTGCATAGATTTGCTATGAATGGAAATCTTTAGTTTCTTCTTTTAACTTCAAACATTTTTTTGACAGATTTGAGGGTTGGAAGTTTTAGAGATAATTGCTTCATGCACAGACAACCCAAGACAACCAGCAACCATGCCAGGCTTCTGGAGAAACACCCGACTTTGGGGACATCTAATTGTGATAGTCCATTTAGAAAATCTCCTGGCTATTGTCACCTATGGCACTGTTCAGAATGTTCAGAATCCTCTGTTGATCTGTGTCAGTTGTCACATGGGAACCTGTTGCTGGAGAGCTTCTCTCCAGCTCCCAAGTCCCGCCAGTCCCTGGTTCCCTGACCAAACCCATTCATAAAATAAACACACAGACGCTTACATTATTTAAACTGCTTGGCCATTAGCTCAGGCCTATCATTGTCTAGCTCTTACTCTTATATTTAGCCCATTTCTATTAATCTCTACTTTGCCACATGGCTCGTGGCTTACCGGTACTTTACATCTTCCTTCTCCTCGCTGCGGCTCCAGGCAGTCTCTCCTCTTTCACCTTCCTGTTCCCTCTCTTCTCTTCTCTGTTAATCCCGCCTATACTTCCTGTCTGGCTACCAGCCAATCAGTGCTTTATTGATACAGAGTGATATCCACAGCACTCTGTATGTATGTTCTACTTCTGTTTAGGATATTCTATATATTGATATATATTTAAGATTATTGTCATATTGCATATTGCACTATACATTCCTACCTCTGTTATAAATATCTTGTGTATTGTCACAATTTTGAAGTCATTGTCCTTTACCGTACATTTGCTTATAGACTGCTTACCTTGTTTACATGAAGCCTTAGTCCTTAGTTTATTTCGGTAGATAAGACTTATAGATTTATAGTCACCTATGCTTGTCATCTCTGTAGTTACATTAGTTAGGTTATCCAGATTTACAGATACATAGGTCAGATGGACAGGTAATCTTCAAACACTTCATAGACCTAGAGAATATGGCATTTAAATAACTTAGAATTCTGTTGACATGAGACACAATTGCTCCTGGCAGCACCAATTTGATCCCGAGAGAACGTTGGGCTTCTAAGACATTTCCATTTGGAAGTTTGTCTTCTTGGCACAAAATGGCCTACTGGGCAAAGAACTGCCCTTGCCTTGACTGCTGACAGTATGAATGCAATGCTGTCCTTTCTGGACAAGTGGGACACAAGGAAAGCGACCACTGTACTCTGCCAAGACAGGGTAAGATGGTCTTTCAGAATTCCTGCTTCTGAAAATGGTCTGTCAGATACTTTAGGCCTGTAGCCAATTTGAATGCACCAACAATGCTGAGAAACATTAGGTGACTGTCCAGGCTGTCAGCTGTCTCGGTCTACTCTTGCAAGATTCCCGAAAGTTGCTTGCATCCATCTACCATTTCTCAGGTACCATTATATTCCTTCTCAGGTCTTTGATGAGATTGAAGACTAGCAGTTATAGTTACAACTTAGTATATATAATATCTTAGATAGAACATATTAAGTATTAGATTCAGGTTCTTTAGGATAGGACACCTTTTGGAATGATCTTTGTAACATGCCATTTACCTATGCTCTATACATCTCTGGATTTTAGTATGTGCTTCTTGCTTGATATTGTTTGCACTGATTGTAGTTCCATCTTATCTAGGTCATTATCCTTCATTACTCCTGGACAATATTTGATAACCATTCCTTTGTATATAATCTTGTATTAAGTTAGAACCTTCTTATTTGGACAAAAAGGGGGAGATGTAGTGGGTAGCCACTCCAGCTTTGGTCTGGAAGTTCCAACCCCCATTGAGGCTTCCGTAACTATCACGCCTACAAGGCGGGGCCAAGGGAGGGCCTGAAGACCTGAGACCAGGATGCGCGGCGCTCTCTTGTTTCCTGGACCTGGACGCGAGAGGTAGACCGAGGAAAGTTCTCCAGAGAATACCCCGGGACTGCGCTGCGTCTCTTCCAGAACCCATCATCTACCTATCCCTTCATTTGTGAGTTACGCCTTTAAATAAATCTCCTTTTAACTACGTGGAGTGGCCTTAATATTTACACCAATAGGAACCCGTGAGCAGTTTCCTCCTTTGGTCCAAGGGAAGCAAATCACAGAAGATAGAGAGTTGCAGTATTTTAATGCCTCTTAAACTATGGATCATTGCAAACAACTGCAACCTTAACAATTTCCCAGATTTCTGTGTTGCTTATAGTCCAGTAAGGAGCCTTAAATAATCTCAATGTTCTTGCAATTAATGAGAAGACACTGTGTATTTGTATCTTATCATATGCCATAGCTCTAGGAAACAAGAACATCAAAAAAAAAAAAAAAAAACAAAAACCAATGTGGCAACCTGTTTTCCCTAGGCCCATACAGTGAGCCAAAAACACTTAGAAACAGACCTGACATATAAAATAAGATGGATCAAGTATCTCTTATACTTTGTTTTATGTAAGCATGAGAACTTAAATAAAAATATAGCACTAAGTACACTTACAGTCACATATACAAACACATACTTGACAACTTCTCTACACCTGAGTTCTATTCCCCAGCCCCAGCACACTATGCTCTTCTGCTCTCACGTGTGTGTGTATGTGTGTGTGTGTGTGTGTGTGCGTGTGTGTGTGTGTGTGTGTGTGTGTGTGTGTGTAGTGGATGGACATGTGTTCTGATTTGGAGGACACCTGGGAGTGTTTGCATGCAGATATGTGTATATGGATGTATAGACCTGAAGTTGACTACAGATGTACTCCTTGATTGCTCTCCATTTATTTATTGTGATAGGATTTTGTGCAGAATCAGAATTTTAGAGTTCAGCCTTCAAATTCCAGCAAGTTTTTATAACCAGTTTGCTGCAGGAATCTCTGCCTCCAATGTATTGGTGGCCACTTTGCCTACTCAGCTCTTACATGGGTTCTGGAGATCTAAACACCAGTTTTCAGGCTTCACCCACTGAGCCATCTCCCCAAACTGGTTTCCCTTTTAAAGTTTTATTGTGAAAAAGAATTCATTAAGTTTCTCACATTAGCCTAGCACTCTCTGTAGCCAGGCAGGCTTTGAGCTCTCAGCTTTCCTGGCTCAGCCTCCTGAATAGCTATGATGACAGACATGTGAAGTCATGTCCAATGCCAACCCTCTGGCTGTATTTAGACTCTCACTCACTCAGTTTATGTCTTCCAATCTTTATGAGATAGTAATGGCTATACTTCAATACATTTGAATATTTGCAATGTTTGATTAAGATACATGTCTTAGTCAGGGTTTTTATTGTTGTGAAGAGACACCATGACCATGGCAACTCTCATAAAGAAAACATTTGAGTGTGACACTTACAGTTTCAGAAGTTCAGTCCATTGTCATCATGGCAGGGAGCATGGAGGTGTGCAGGCAGGCATGGTGCTGGAGCTGAGAGTGCTACATCTTGCAGGCCACAGGAAGTCAGCTGTCTGTCACATTGAGGGAAAGCTTGAGCAAAAGAGACCTCAAAGTCCTCCTCCACAGTGACACACTGCCTCCAATAGTGCCACTCTCTTTGGGGGCCATTTTCTTTCAAACCAAGACATTCAAATATTTAGACTTCACTCACTCAATGTGTGCTTTCCAATCTTTATGAGCTAGTAATGGCTATGGTTCAAAGCATCTGAATATTTGCAACATTTGGTTGCATACCCAAAGCAATAATGCATTGAATTTTACTTAGTAGAACTTATCCTACAACACAAGGCAATATTAGCAAGCAGCCCATTTTTCCCCTAGTGTGGTTTTAAATCTTCATTCTCTACCAAAACAATCTTATTCTGAATCAAAACGACCAATATGTGATTTTTCTCTGAAGTTGATAAACCGGGACAAGATCACACAACTCAGTTTTCTGAGCTAATGTAGTTTTGTTTCCAATAACAATGCAGTTATTTCTCTTTGAAAAGCAAAGTTTCCATGCTAGAGGTGGTGATGTAGAGATTAAGGTGATATCACACATGCCACAACAGAACCCAGCGAGAGTACACTTTGGGGGAGAAAAAAGAAGTGAAGGTGACAGTCAGCCCATGTGTTCTGAATTGCCAGGGGCTCCCAAGCCACAGGAAAAACCTCGAGCACTTCCCTGTCCTGATTTTCTATTGTGACACGGAGTAGACTGTGCACGCTGTCAGCAGTCAAAGAATTATTTCAATACTTATTTTATATGGCACCTTGTCATACAGAATGGCTATTCACACTGCAGGCCTCCCTGAGGGTTTTGCTGAAAATTTGCTCTCATATCAAAACAGGTTTAAATGGGGGATTAAAACAAACAAATGTAACAAATCAGACTCTAATACATTGTAGGTGCTTTGGTAATTTTGTTTAGTTAAAAAAATTTAAATTTTATATGATTTTCTTTTTTTTAGTTGAAAATATTTTTTCTTGTCTCATACAATACACCCTGACCACAGTTTCCTCTCCCTTCACTTCTCCCAACTCTGATCTCCGTCTCCCATCTCTCCCAAATTCACACCCATTCTGTGTCCCCTTCAGAAAAGAGCAGGCCTCCAAGAGAATAGAAAAACAAGCTACAATAAGATAAGACAGAAGCCCTCCTATTGAGTCCAGACAAGGCAACCCCAACAGGAGGAAAAGAGTCACAAGAGCAGGCAAAAGAGTCAGAGATACACCCACTCCAACTGTTAAGAGTCCCATAAAAAGATCAGGCTAACAGCCGTACGTACGTACATACATACATGCATACATATACACAGAGGACCTGGTGCAGACCCATGCGGGCCCTGTGTTTGCTGTTTCAGTCTCTGTGAGCCCATGTGAGCCCTGCATTGAGTTTTAAAAAGAATCAAGAGAGGTTTTGTTTTGTTCTTCGGTGCTTGTCTCACAAAATAACTTTTTTTCCAACCAGGTGATATTTTTGCAGCAGAGTCCTGGAGTTAGTTTATTTAATACTTTTCACAGTTTAAGAACCATGATTAGTTGGTGGAACAAAAACTTGCCTGTATATAACATACTTGAGAAGTGGCTTCAAACCAGAAGTAATGGAAATGGAACTGGAAGCTGGTTCTCACCACCAGCTAGCTCCACTTTCTCTTTATGTCCTTCACTACAATGACTCCTTCACCAGCAGAAGCCACACTGTTTTCTCCACATGCTCTAATGGAGACATTGTCCATATCCAATTCAAATGGTGAAGATGGGCAACAGCAGTGTGTGTGTGTGTGTGTGTGTGTGTGTGTGTATGCACACGTGCATGCGTGTGCTCACATGTGAGCCCTGAGAGAGTTCTAAAGCTTTGGGTTAAGAGAGGCAGGGTTTTCTGACAACCATGAAAACAAGCACCACCATAAAGATCTGACATTAACTAGTGGACTGTACAGAGAAGGCTTGGAAATCTTCTATAAGCACCTCAGACACCCCAGGAAAGAAAACAGTGGCAGCTACCCCACTACATTTTCACTATATTAATCCATTATCCAGAATATTTCAGTCATTAGCCATGCAGATTGAGCCAAGGCACAGATTTTCTAGTTTTCTGTGATGTGTGAGTAAAAAGGACCAAACCACTCAATTGGCAGGTGGGAAGTCTTCTGGAGTAATTCAAATGTAGACACTGATGGAACATATGGCCAAAGCATCATGGGAAGGAATGGGTTTGTTTGGCTTATGCTCCCATATCACTGTTCATCATTGAAAGAAGTCAGGATAGAAACTCAAACAGGGCAGAAAGCTTGAGGCAGGAGCTGATGCAGAGGCCATGGCAGGGAGCTGCTTACTGGTACACTCCTCATGGCTTGCTCAGCCTGCTTTCTTATAGAACACAGGACCATCAGCCCAGGGATGGCACCACCTACAATGGGCTGGACCATCCCCTATCAATCAATAATTAAGACAATGCACTACAGGTTTGCTTATAGTCCCATTTTATGGAGATATTTTCTCAATTGAGGTTCCCTCATCTCTGATGACTTAACTTGTTTCAAGTGATTAAAAAACAAAACAAAACAAAGCTAGCCAGCACACTGATCAAGTACAGGGTAAACTTAACACAGATAGGCTACTAATTGTATTAAAGTTCTTTCCAACATTGTCTGTCCCTCCACATAGTTATATATATTTCTTTAAAATCTTTTATGGGTATATCGAGTATGTGTACAGCTAGATAAATAAGTAGAATTCATATATGGTTCCGTATCATTTTGTATTTAGCAACTCTAGTTGATCCTTGTATCTATATAAACCCATCAATGCAGCACTATTCTACTTTGGGAACTGTTTTCCTTATTTTATTCAGCTTCTGTCTTCTGATTTTCTTTTCCAGTTTGTTCCTGGAATTATACCACTTGATTCTGTTTGAACTTACTACCCCTAATGGAATCAGTTTACCATTAATGGGTCACATGGGTCAGATTCCATATGTTTTAGAATCCTGCTTTATCGGTGAATATACGGTAAGAGAATCTTGCCAACTGTTCCAACCATCAACTCAGCAGCCAAAAAACAAGCCTCCTCCTTTCTGTATGAAATCATGCTCAAAACAACCTTTTGAGTTCTTCCTACTAAATTTTATGTGGCATTAATTGTAAGTATACATTATGTTAGGTATATTAAGATAGTTTCAAAGACTAGAAATAGCAAGGATAGTTAGGTCTTATTTTTTTAATGCTACTGTGGGTGGGAGAGAAGACTCAGTGGAAAAACTGCTTGCTGTAATACCTGTACAAGGGGAATGGGGTTGGGGAGAGGACTAAGGAGGTGGGGAACATTGAGAAGGACAGAGACAGGAGGAGCTATATGGCCAGCCAGTCTAGCAAAAACAGCCTGCTCTAGGACCTGTGAGAGACTTTGTCTCAAAAAATAAGTTACAGAAGGAATTGAGGAAAACACCCAATGTCCTCTGATCTCCATACATGCCTAAATAGGCAAGCAAAACACACACACACACACACACACACACACACACACTGTAACTAAAACAGGCCCGCAGTGAATCTTTGGTAGTAGGTAGAAAAAGAGCCTTACATCAAATTATCTATTCTTCAAACACCAACTTGCTATAACTCACATCTGTCTCATTGAGCACTCTAAAACATTGTGTCTTTACTATGCAAAATGTCATTATCCTTTTACCAACAAAGGAAGACAGAAATCACTACCATCTTCAGTTCCAAATTCCTTCTTACTGGTAAGTGGTCCTAAGGTTCCAAATGCATGCTGCTGGCCATCTTCTGTAATGACTCAGCATTCTTACAGCTGCATTTGTCTTTCCATCTAAATTCTTATAATACAATTCAATACAATTGCAGGGAATTGATAACTATAACTTTATCTCATTACACACTTTAAGATGAGAAAGAGACAATTACACAAAGATGATAGTCTTCTTCCATCTCACAGCATCTTCCGTCCTTTGTAAGTCACCCTCGTACTTTCTGTGTACTTTGTATGCTCTGAGAGTGACAAGAAGATTACATTTAGAATTCTTTGAACTTTAGACAATAAAAAAGTTGCAGTATTTGTTCCCAGTCATTTTTTAGTTTCTCTCAATTTATTGTGAAAAAAGAATTTCAATCTCTTCAGACTTATGAAAAGGTGTCTGCCAGTTATCTTTGTTTGATAGATAAATAGCAATCTGGAAAAAAAACTGTAGAATATGGAACTGTTTGCAAAGAATGAACTTGAAAAGCAGCAATTCCCTGTGAATAATTTTTAAAAGTATTAACAAAAAAATGGTAGCTTTGGCAAATAAATATTAAGAACTTTTGGATTATGTTACATGCATAATTTTCACAGTTGTCTACCAACCTTGCCAGCCTTTCTGAGCAATGCCTTATAAAATCTTTCTTCTAAGAAAACAGTAAAGCATGTAGCTATTCTTCCTTTCAGCTTATAGGTAGATATACCAAGACATACTAAACTAAGGGCTTTAGGCATTAAGTCCAAAGTCAAAAAAAAATAAGCACATACAAAAACTTGATTTAAAAAATATTACCTTTACTTAAAAATTTTAATGATGTTTTTAATTTTTAAAATGTTTTCATTTTTGAGAATTTCACATATTATATTTTAATTATATTCTCGCCTCATCTTTCCTCCAACTCCTTCCAAGTGCTTTCCCACTCCTCCCTCCCCTCCCGTGTTTTTTCACTCTTAAAATGAAAACAGAAACAAAACAAAGGACAAAAACCATGGAATCCATGTTCCATTCATCAACTAGTCCAGGATGGGACCTGCCCTGAACTGTAGCTGATATACTCAGGGTCTCTCCATTGAAGAAAAGTGATTTTCCTTTTCCTAGCAGCTAAAGATAGAAATAGTATCTTGGCTAGGGATGGGACTCTGTGCCCACTTCCCGTTCTCCATGCTGGGATTTTGTCTAGCCTAAACATGTGCATGCTGTCCCAGTCTCTGGGAGTTCATTTGTGCATCAGCCCTGTTGTGTCTAGAAGATGATGTTTTCTTGAAGTCATCTACTTACATGGCTCTTATCGTCTTCTGCTTCCTTTTTCCCTGAGCCTTAAGGAGGATTTGATGAAAACATTCTACTTAGAACAGAGTTCTCCCAGGTCTCTCACTCTCTGCACATTGTCTAGCTACAATTCTCTATGTTAATTACAACACACTGTAGAAAGAATCTTCTTGGATGAGGGGTGAGTGGTGCAATGATTAATAGGCATAAATATGTCATTCGGGATCATTTTATTGCTATATTCATTTAGTGGAATAATACTAATAGATTTTCCCCCTAAGGACTATGACCTGTCTAGTTTCAGATTCTTGGACTCATTAATAGTGTCAGGTATATGTTTCAACTCACGGGGAAGGCTTTAAATCCAATTTTTAAAAATGATTGATTACTCCAATAAATTTGCGCCACTATTGCACAATGGGTGTATTTTTGTAGGTAGGTCACCATTGTAGTTCACAGGGTTTGTAGATAGGTGAGACTGATGATTACTTTTCTGTTCTACTGGCATATATTGTACCTTCCAGCACTGTAGACACTAGTCAGTAGGGGTGAAGTTTATAGTTGAGCACAAGCTCAGTTTCTCCACTTTTGATGATGTAAATATGTGGTGGCTTCAACAATAGGGAATTACCATCGAATTGTGGAAGGTAATCAGTACCATTGGCAATAGCCTATAATGAAGGTATCTAAGACCTTTTTGGCCCAAACATCTATTTTAAATCCTTTTTATCACCTGGATCAGACTTTCTTCAGTTGAGAAGAATGTATAAACCTGAGTCTATCTGCCCAAGTTCACATGGTCATTCTGCCCTTCATTTAACTCTGAACATTTGAGAAAGATTGCTTAGCTGGCATGATGATTTTCTGTCATCTGTAAAACTGGAATCATAAAGGCACCTCTCCTACAGAAATGCTGTGATGCTTATATAGGCCAAGCCCTCTGTCAGTACTTGCCATACAATAAATATCCATATATTATCCAACAAGCAATAGTTATCACACTTATTCTATGACATGGAGACTTAAAAACTTCACAAGCTACTTGAGGACCAAATCTTATACCAGAACCAGAGCCGGCCATCGTCATGGTCTCAGTCCTCTGCTTTTGTTGTCATGGCAATCTGCCTTCCCACTGCTCTATCCCTAATGATTTCTGATCATTCGCTCATGTCTGCCTATTGCTTTGCATCAGCCTCAGTCTCTTGAGAACCAAAGGGCAAAGTTATTTACAGTTGCTTAGATTAATATTTCAGCTCTTGGTCATATTGTCACGGTTAGGTTTTGCATATGTCATACTACAAGTAATTAAAATTAAAGTTGTGGAGCCTAGAATATATTAAAAATGTTTAGGAACATTAGGAAATATATGTTTTGCCCACCTAAAGTGGAACTTAAAAATAAGCCAAGATGCACTAGGCAACCAAAGACAAAAACATATCAAAAAGAGAGTTGAGATGAGAATTCCAGAAGATTTGATACAGTAATGGTTTTGCTTTGTTTTTTTTTTTGAGAACTTATAGACTTACAAAAACTTAAGAAGAATATAGAATTCCTTCATAGTGCTCTCGTCAAGTACAAAGTTTCCATAAGTAACAACTTGAATTAGCAGGATGCATGGTTAAAACTCAGGAAGGACTATCTTGAATACTGTTAACTTGAGGCTACAGTTTGCACTGTTTTATTTTATTTTGTTTTAGTCGAGTCTGTGGATTTTAACAACTAGATAATTGTCCTGTAAAAATGATTGCAGATTAGACTGACTCACTTAATGGATCTAGCAAATGTCCTGAGCACTATCTGTTCTTTTTTGACTTCCCTTAAACTTCTGGCATCTACTAAAACTTTTACTGTCCACATAGTTCTGCCTTCTCTTTAGTGTTTTGTTTCAATAATGTGGCACAGAGTCTTTTCATACTGGCTTCTTTCACTTAATAATATATATTTAAATTTTTTTCATTTCTTTTTGTGGTTTGATAAGTCATTTCTTTTTAGCACAGAATAATATCCCTTTTTTGGATGTACCAGTTTGTTTATCTGATCACCTATTGAAGGACATCTTGATTGCTTCCTCATTCTGGCAACTATGAATGAAGCTCCTATAAATATTCCTGTGTAGGTTTTTGTGTGGACATAATTTTTCAGCACATTTGGATAAATACCTAGAAATGCAATTGCTGGATCTTATGCTAGATTATGTTTAGCTTCAGCAGAGACTGCCAAACTGCCTTCCAGACTGGCCCTGCAATTTGCATCCCCACCAGCAATGAATGAGAGTTCCTGGCTCCACACAACACTGCCAGAAGTTGCTGATGTTTTGAATTTCACCACCCTTACAGGTGTGCAATGCTTCCTTGCCGTCCTAATCTGTGGTTTCCTAATGAACCTGGTGTTCGGCGTATTTCCCCTTTTCTGCTGTGCTTGTACCTTTTTTGGTAAGGTGTCTATTCAGCACTGATGCTTTTTTAAATAAGATGTTTTGCTTTGTTTTGTTATTGCTGAGTTTTAAGAGTACTTTGAATACCTGCATTTACAAGTCTATCAGATATCTGTTATGTAAATATTTCCTCCTAGTCTATAATCTGTTTATTCATTATTTTAACAAACATAATTTTTAAATTTTAATTATTTGTATAGAATAGTTGAGAACTAATAATAGCATCAAGAAAATGAGATATTGATTACATTTAATAAAAAATGGACACAGAATCATTTTTTAGTTTTGCTTGGGAAACAGCCTAAATACAAATTTGTATTAGATTCAGAAAATTTACTTAGAAACACAAAGATCAATTATACAGATATTTCAGAACTAACAAAAAGTGCAAATAGTTCAACAATAAAAAATGTTCTTTATAAAGTGTGTGTTGACTGCAATGCAAATTCCAAGTAGCATTCATAATGTATATCCCGGTAGAACATATGCCATGTATCATTAGGTCATATGCACACAGAGAGATGACACAGTGATGACTGTATATACTAAGCCACTTGTCTTTCAACAATGGGGACAATCTGAAAAATGCTTCATTAGGTGATTTCCTTCTCCAAACTTCAGATTGCAGGAGCAGAAACTCAGATAGATGTCCATTGGGGTGCAATCTTACAGTCTCTCCCTTGCATTTATGTTGTTAACAAAAATGTTATATGATGCATGATTAAATCAATATTAACTCACAACTTCATAAGGAATTAAAGATTACCCTGTGTTGGGAATGGTTTCAATCCTCTAAGACAGATGCCACATCAAAGCCATCTTATACTGCATTTCTAACATGTGGAGGTAAGTTGCAGGGAAAGAAGTGTTGACAGACTTGGTGGGAGAGGCCTCCATTATGTAAGAGCATGTTGTAAAAATCTCAGAGCATTTGACCTCAGCACCTTCTATGCCCCAGAATGGAACAACTCCTAACTAAGTAAAATGTAGAATTACCACTGAGAAAGCTAGAGATTTCACAAGGGAAGGAAGGCAAGGCACCATGAGCAGAACAGAAGGCAATTATGTCTTCTTGCCTCTGTAGTCTGTATGGCTGGCATGAAAGAATGGTGGTATGGTCCATTTGCTCTGGCTAGGGAAAGGGAAAGCCTTGTCAAACTCAAGACTCCTGCGCTATAGAACATTTCTTTTCCAGTGATATAGGAGCAAAATGAGGATACTTTTTAAAATGTCCTCCATCTCAAAGTTTTCTATTTCCTGTGCTCCTCCTGGAACAAGATAAGTCCCTTCCAGACACAAAAGATGAAAAAAAAAGGAAAAAATACATGCTAGGTGACTATATTTGTTATAACCCAATAATGTTCTGAGCAAGGAATGTTAGTAAGGGACCGGATATGATAAAAGCAGAGACTTCTGTGGCAAATACTCAGACTTAGGAGAAGAAAAGCAACCGCCTTGCATGGAAGCTCCTGGTGCAGAACCAGAATTTTAGTCAGGTAGACTTGGGAAGGCTGGCTAGGCTATACAAGAGCATAATTCTGTGTTCTAAGATTAGCAATGATCTCTCTACACTTAAATGGAAGATACAAAACTGTCTACATTACAGAGGTGAATTTGTCGACACTATTTGTAGCCTTATGTGAACATTGGTCTAAAGCCAAAGCAGCCATCCTACAGTTTAGGAAGGCAACATCTGCCCTGCACATCAACAGGGTACAGACCTGCTTAATCATATTCCTC
The DNA here is from genome assembly GCA_902168325.1 of Peromyscus nudipes. Lineage (NCBI taxonomy): Eukaryota > Metazoa > Chordata > Mammalia > Rodentia > Cricetidae > Peromyscus > Peromyscus nudipes. The sequence continues at coordinate 15,239 of CABHPH010160589.1, read as the reverse complement.
TCTTCATTTCATCATGAACACATATCTAATTTTATTAAATAAGCCAAAGACTGGGACTTCCAACATTGTCAAAATGTGATGGCAATTAAAGTGGCACCTCATCTTTGAAGGAATATATTTTTCAAGTCCCTGACAGTCAAAAACTATTTAAATTATTTATGACATTTCCAATGAGTTAGTAACGTTTTTATTGCATTACATTTTGCATAATATAATTTGTCACTGTTTCTTTATTAAGCTTGTTTTATATTCATAGTGGTCCCACAACACTGTGTTTTCCTCTTTGTCAGCCCGGAACTTCATTATGAAGGATGAGGTTTTATCGTTTCCCAGCGATGCAAATGTCTACAGTGAGTAAGTATCATTATGCAAGAACAGGAATTTAGTTTTCCTCCATTAACCAGGCAGGCTAATGACTCAACAACTTTATAGCTTGCCACAAAATTTGATGGCTCAATGTGAGTTAGAACAAATGAGGGTGCTGTGGATGTAAAGATTAAAAAGATACATTTTTTTTTCTTCTGGTGCATTTTCTGACTTTCCTAATTTGAAGTCCAGTTTTTTATCATCTTAACAAGTAGGGAGTTCTCCCTCCATCATCTCTCCCAGAGGGAAATATGGCTTTAGTTCTTTGCCTTCAGTAGCTCAACATCTATCTTCACCTCCTTAGATCCAACTCAGCTGGTGGGCAGAGTCACACAGTAGTCAGTCACACCTTTAAATCAAAACCTCTTCCACAACATGACTCCTAGGAAAAAGACTAATGCATTCAACTTTGAGGAGTGTAAAAAAATGTCCCCATGCTGGACTAACTCATATTTCTAAATCCAGGAAACCTAACAAAAGATACATAAGGAAAGTGATTGGCCTAGTCTCTATTCCTGAATGCTTAAGGTGAGGCAACATTTCACAGTTGACCAGAACCTACAGATATTCAGGCCTTTCCCAATAGTAAATGGGTCTATGGGTCCAGACTGAAAAGGGGGTTCTAGCATAATGGCTTCAGGAACCACATACTCTACGCCTGCTTGGATCTTTACAATAGAATGGGTTCTTTGTCCCAGAACCTTATTGATAGGAACCAGAGATATTAGAAAAATCTTTTTTTAAGAACATAGAATTACTCTGCATGTCAGAATGTGGGACATATCCCCACAGGACAATGACCTTAATTGGCTACTCAAAAGGAGCATTAGAAGAGACCTGAGTTGGCAACAGAACACCATGCTCAAGTTCCAAGGCCAGGCAGAGAGTTTACAACATATCTGTAGGAGCAAACTCATTCACATTGAGGTTTGTCTCATCAGGCATTGGTCACAGCAGTGAGGAAGGCATCCATCAGAGGCACAGAGTCCATTCACTTATACCATCTTTCATAGCGCTACAGCTACTACAAGTCTTCAGTCCACCATCATTTCTTCTGTAAATAGCTCGCACCTTTGATGCTGCTATGAACAGTGCCTTTTATTTACAATTCCCCAATGTTTATTATTAGTGTATAGGACTTAGAACTTATACAAAAATATGTTACTCTTGTATCTTGAGATTTCACCACACATACTAATCCCAGTATTATTAATTTTTTTGCCAAACAATTGGAAAATATTTGTAGATGCTGTTGTTCACAAATAAAGTAAATTTTTCTTTATTCTTTGAAATATTCATACCTTCTATCTTCTAGAATTGTTACACATGCCAAGAGATCCACTAAAATGCTATAGTTAGAGAGGGTACCTTCATCTGGTTCCTGAACTTGACGTAAAGCATTGGGTGCTGTGTCAACAGGTTTTTCATGAAGATCTGTTATCAGCTTTAAAATTTTTCCTCTCTTATTGGATCAATAAGAACTTTATTGTGACTTGGTGTTGAATTTGGAAAACTGTATTTTTCTGTGTGGAAGGTGTTCCTTAAAATTGTTAAAATTGTGCATATAGACCGTAATACAGTCTTTGGTTGAAGTCCACTTTGCCATGGAGTACGGCTTGCAGATCTCTCTAGGTTTGATGTATAAAAATTCATCAAATATTTTTGTGTGTCAGTGACAAACACTAAGATATAAGTTTTTGTTCATATGCTTTCCTCTTAGTAGTTTTTTTTTTTTGGTTTTTTTCGAGACAGGGTTTCTCTGTGTAGCTTTGCGCCTTTCCTGGAACTCACTTGGTAGCCCAGGCTGGCCTCAAACTCACAGAGATCCGCCTGCCTCTGCCTCCCGAGTGCTGGGATTAAAGGCGTGTGCCACCACTGCCCGGCACCTCTTAGAAGTTTTACAATTATAAGTAATTGAGTGGGGAGTACAGAGATTTTGAAGAGCCCTTTTCCACCACTCAACCTCAGTTTCCCCAATCACTAACATTTAACATTTGAATGTCATGCTTCTTACAATTAATAAATTCACAATATTTCCCATTATTCTTAATTCCATAGTTCATTAAGATATTCTTATTTTTTTCTGAGGTTACTTCCTGACTCAAGTACTCCATTCAGGATATTGCTTTGTGTTTGATTGCCATGTTTCCTGAGGCTCATCTTGACTCTGACAGTTTCAGACCCGCCTTATTTTTTATGATCTTGACATTTAGAAGAGCATTAGTCAAGAACATCATGGGACCCCTCTCTTGGAATTTGTCTAGTGTTCTTTTGTATGATTAGCTTAGGATTATGAGTTGAAGTAGGAACACCATTTAAACATGTGACATACTCATCATGTGGTTTATTACTAGAGGATAAACAAAGCATTGCGGGACTTTGATTGGGATTTTTTGAATATAAAGATGAATTGGGACTATATGGACTTCTTTCAGTCTACGCCAAGGCACACATTTGAACATTATTGTGAAGATGTCTCCCTGTCCATGTCTGGGCATAGGTACTGTTGTCTCACAATGATTTTCACTCTTGTAACATTCTTCCTTCTTTCCAGACTACAATCTGAAGTCTTTGTACTGTCTTCACTTACTGGGGCATGCCTACATCATATACATATAATTCTGCCCCATTGATTAATCAGTTTGTGTGTTTGTGTCAATATGGAATCATCTGTATTTATTTTATGCTTACTCTAATGGTACTTTATTATTCAAATCATTTTAGTTATGGCTATAAGGTCCCTCAACATGCTGTTATGCCTCCTTTGACACATTCTTGTGTGTGTGTGTCTGTGTCTGTGTCTGTGTTCGTCTCTAGCAATATTTTAATATTAGATCTATTGTGTTTAAAATTGAGGAAGCTATCCCAGTTCTCTATGGCTGTAGTTTTCATGCTATTTTTGTCTTCTTTTCACTTAGACCTATTTGTATCTTTAAATATCAATTATGATGCTCACACAGAATGTGTAGTTGGATTTTGTTTTTTAACAACCTTTCTTTTGCTCACATTACTGCTATTATCTATGCTGTTGCACTTATATCTCTTCTTACTTTTTATTCTACATGTCACTTTCCAATTTTCTTCTCTGATCATCTTTACTATTTATCTTGCTGTAAATAAACATTGTCCAATGAAGCATTTTAGCTCTTTAATATTCATTTACTAGATTTTATGTTATTTCTGTATCAATTGTTCTTAGACTTATCATATATATCTAATCAGAATCTACTTCAGATTTATGCTAATTTTATTTCAGTGAGATATGTTACTCCTGTATTTCTTTACCTATTCCCTATATACATTTTATGAATATATATACATATATGTAATACATCATCACATAAACCTGATTATATATTGTTGTGGCTCTTACTTTATATAACTTAGTGTCTATTAAAGTGGTTTATAATCAATATATATTTTCAAATCAAACTCATTTCTCTCCATAATTTCCTCCTTCATTTGAGATCTTTGGTTGAAAGCCAGATTCAGACAGGGTCTTGGTTTGTAGGCCAGGCAGGCTTGAACCCACAGGAATCTTCCTGTCTCAGCCTTCCCCATGCTGGAGTTAGAGGCCTGTAGCCCTAGACCTGGTTTCGGTGCTGCCTGGTTGATGGCAGCCATATCACTGATGCAGGATTCTATGGGCCTCATCTGGCACTTCTGCTCTCTCATTGATCAGTAAGAAATTTCTAGCGTTGTTGTCAGACTACATCATTACAGACACAGACTCCAATAAAAGAGTCTTAACTAAACAGTTACCTCAGCCTTGTACTCATCCCTAGTCCTTCCTCTGTGTAACAGTCGACTCCATCACCAGGCATTCCTTTACACTTCCTATTAGGTATTTTTGAGAAACCCAAGTCTGATACAATCATTTTCTATTGAAAATGCCAATATTTTGCATGATACATAGGGCTTCATGTGATACATATTTGCCCTAAATGCCTGTGGACACTGAAACCTAGTCCTGCAAGTCTTCTCTAGGGGCTCCATCTTGCTCTGTTCCCATCACTAGAATGTGATATACTCAAGGAACCAGCCACCATACATTATGATGCTCCTATTTGAATTCTCTACTTGGCAAATCCCTGTGCTAGTCTAAGAGGTGGCTAGGATGTGACTTGTTTGCCTGGGAAATATTTTATAATTTTTTTTCAGGAATTAGCTCTTATTCTGTATGTTCATAATCATTTTGAGCATAGACAAGTACATTCATTACCTTGGATTGTAAATGATTTTTTGTTCATTTATCCCTTGCCATCAAGCTTTGTGCTTTAAATTCTCAAGTCTGTCTATAAAATGAGTTTGCAAGTAGCAAATGTAAGTTTTTTCTTATTAGTCTTTGAATGAGGAGAAATTGTATAGAGTAAGTATTTGTTGAAAATGGACAAATCAATGAATTAATTTAAAACTAATGGTGACAAATGCCATTGTCCCAGTGCTTCCCTGCAGGTGGTGTGCTGAGGATACCAGCACTTCCTGAACTACATTGTGTCTTCCTATATGTTCATCAAAATGCCTGCTGAATTCTATTATTTTATCTCTGCATTCCATCTCTGTTATAATTTCCACTTTACCTAAACTTGCAGAGTCTCATTCTTCAACCTGAAATAAAATGACATTTTACAAGAGCAGCACACATGTACAAGACTGTGACGTCAGTTTTAACATTCCCAAAGGAAAGAAGGAAGAATGTAGGAAGGGACAGGAGGGAGAGGGAAGGGGGAGAAGAAGTTTTCATTTTCTACAATCCTATGTAACCATTTTCTAATTGGGTTCTGTTAATAGACTCCATGTTGAATGAGATTGGCTGTGCATGCTATTTCTAACAAAAGAAATGGGGTTCTCAACAGGAACACACAATGCAGAATTTCACAGAACCAAGGAAAAAGCATAGACTAGCCATGGATTGCAATGCAGAAAGTTCTACATATTAACATAAGAGAAATGAGGTTTCTGGCCTTAGGCATCAAATTCAATCATTTCATCTCTCTAAGTAGCTCTTTCTCTATTTTAATATCCCCACAGGCATACACTCACAAGGATAGAAATGATGGGAGTGATTTTGAATTTTAAAACCAAATCAAAGTCTAACTGGAGTACAGAATACAATATTTAGCACACCAGGCTTGGCATCCTGGCTGTTCAGTCTCAGAGAACGAAAGAATCTATTTAAAAATCATGATAGAGTCGTGTTTGCTTATCGAGGTTCCTGAGATAATTTGGCCTTTGTATTTTAGACACCAAACTCAAATGTGCAAATTAACTATTATACATTGAAACATCATTACAATCACAAATGGTACGTTTATCAATGCTGGTGGATAGGCACTCTGTACAAAGCAACCGGATAAATATTACATTCATGTTGTAAGTTTAGTTTCATCTTAGAAATTAAAACATGAACATAACATGTGAATTAAGACAAAATACAAATTATACAACCATACAAACAAAATGAGTTATTATCTAAATACTTACAGAATGCTGAAATTGACTAATGACATTAGTCTTCATACTCTGTGCAGTCGCATCATCAAATTAAACCAGAATTAAGAGGCCCAATTTAAGATCAGGTGCATTCTGGACGAGACACTATGAAGACGCCAGCTTCATCGTCACCAGCAGATTATTCTAATTAAAGGTGACATTAACAAGTCTCTCCTAAAAGACACTCGGAATTTTTACATTATTTATGCATTAATTTCTAAATCATTATTCTGGAATTTAAACACTCAGTTATTCTTGTAGCTAAATAAGCTCAAATTTCACTATCTTTCACGAACTTATCTACCTGGATGTAGTATGTTAGACTAAAATATAGATAAGTACAGAAGGAAGGTTGAAGATGAATGGATAAAGAAAAGAGATACACAATGGAATTTTAGTGAGCCTTTAAGAAAACTGAGTTACATAAGTAACTGGCAGAAAATGGATGAAACTAGGAATTATGTATAGTAAGTTAGACACTAAAATACAAAAATCTCATGTTTTCTTTCATGTGCCAAGTTGAGATGTTTTTTCCAAAGGCATAACAGTTGAAGTGGGTTGTTGGGAAAGATGAGAGGGAACAGCAGGATATGGGGACAAGAGAGGACCGTGGAGGAGGTGAATATATATATATATATATATATGCCTATTATATACCTATAAAAAGACTCAGTGACACTTCAAGGAAGAAAATAATTATTTCCAATTAAATAATAAACCCAAGAGAAAAATAAAATACCATAGCCAATTAGAGAGAGACATAAAGACACACACACAGAGAGAGAGAGAGAGCACTCAAAATCTTTACCCTTTCCCTTACCTCAACACTGTATTTTGCTGTCAGAATCTGTAACAAATTCTCCCATGTATGTAACTTGTGTGAGGCATTGGATAAGTAAGGTATAGACATAGGAAAAAGAAATAAAAGGATGTTCCTTCTCTTGACCATCACTACAGCCTGGGCAAAGTATCTTCTCAAAGCCTGAAGCTAGAAGCACTTACCTAGCTCAGCAGTAAAGGGACCCACTCCTGAGATGCCCAGCCTTAAGTGTCCAGCGGGATCAGTGAGAACCACATACATCGGCATCAAGAGGAGGACAAAGATAAATAAATAATGGTGTATATGGAAAGGGAGACAACAGCTCTGCTGAAATTGGCTGCTGCTTCACCAGTAAACAAGTAAAAGTTTTAGTTATCCACGACCTGGTGTAAGGTTTTGAAATACATGTGTGGGATATGTGAAATGTTAACAGCATCAATCTATACTTAGTTATATAGACTCTTCAATAGCTTCTAAGAAAACCCTAGCACCTAATAGCACTGTCTCTGTCAAGAAAGCCTAGAGTAAATTACAAATACTAAGCATGCTATATAAATAAATAAATATAAATATATTATTATATAAACTATATCAATAAAACTGTACCTTGTCATTCATAGTTAAGCCTACTCTAGTCTGTAATAGAACCCAAATTTATACATATAGCAGAAATCTCAGTAACAGATGGAAAAGAGCTATCATGCAATCAGAACACAAATACAGAGCATCACATCTCCACTGTTTACATGTTGAGGAAAGGTTGCCTTATCTATGAAACTGAAAATACCACCAGCTAGGGATTGTGTGGAGTGCTGTGTTAGTGTGTGACAAAAGAGCACAGGAATGGTATCTGCTGCTCAAGAAACACATTTTCATGTCAGTGCTGCAATGAATAATGATTAAAGGGATAAATAAAATATTCTGAACAAAATATGTTGTCAGTCTTTTCAAGGCATGTCCGATGGGGAAGACACTAATAAAGCGCTTGAAGTTGGTGAGATGCAAGTACTTCATGCAGGCGCCCACTTGTGCCTGTTGGTATTCACTAACTCTTTAACCAGCGTTCATACTTGTTTTATGCCAGGCACTGGGTTTGGTACTAGCCAGTGGAGAACAAAGTAAATATTTTGATCTCCTGGATTATTAATTAGTAAAGAGGGAGATGCTACATAAATAATTGCATGAAAAATATCTATAATTGCTTATGACAAATAATACAACGTGAAAGCAAAGTATGCTCTTGTGTTGTGCAAGGTACACAGAAGTCTAAGGAAGTAACATACAGCCAGACTAAGGACTAGAATGCACATTTCATTTTTGGGAATGACTTCTCTTTGTCATTGTTTTCTAACAAAAACTCTAATAATTGGTTATTTCATTGTGCTGACCTTACATTAAAAGCATGGGGAGCATATGCCCCTGCACTGTCTGGAAACTTCTGCTTCGGTTACTAGATTATTTCTTCTTTATTGATTAAATTGTTCTATTTTGCCCCTTTTCTCTATTTTATACTATGATTTGTCTATTGCTATCTAAAAAGTCTTTATTCTTTGTGTATTTTAAATAAGTAGAAAATATTTTCTTACTGTTTTCTGTCATCTTGTTTTCAAGGATTTTATGGTAGATTTTGACCAACAGAAAATTTTGAACTGTGTAAATTCAGAAAGGTCAAAAACAGGCTGATCATACCAGACTTTTATTTGTAATCTTGCTTTTGTGTTTTTACTCAAACATCTTAATTTTACCTGAGGTTTTAAAATCATTCTCCCAGGTTTTTCTAATGTATTCATAGTTTGACTATTTATGTTTATTTACTTTTACTTTAAATTTAATGTATTATTATTATTGTATGTGTATACACATGATAGGATACACCTATGTTGCATGCATCATAGGACATGTATGGAGGTCAGAGGACAATTTTTTGTGGTCAAAGGATTGTATTCAAGTCACCAGGCTTATAGAACACAAACTGTTTCCTATGAAACCATCTAATCAACCTTCCTTGTTTCCTTTTTCTTTTTAGATTTCATCTTTTAGATGATAGAAAACAATAAGGTTTACATTTTTCTTTTTGTACAAATATTAATTTTCCCATCAACATTTATGAAATCATTCATTGTTCCTCCAAAAAATAAAAAGTCAGTCTATCATCAATTTTCAAATGCACTGTCCTATATAGTTATTCTTCTATTAATTTGTATTTTAATTCTACAGTTCTCCACTGTCTTTATGTATCATAGAACAGTTATTTCCTTGCTGGCTGTCCAGTCCCATACTTTGTTGGTTCTTTACTCACACTTTACTTCCATGACAAATATTAGGACTTTTTAATGAAGATCTATGAGGTCATATCATTAGATTAAATAAAGCTTCAAGTTTAAATTTTGGAAATTTGATACATTTTAATCACAAAAATATCATTCAAGAACATATTATGCATTATTTTTTATATTTTTGCGCCTCTTCCAGAATCTTCTGAATTTCGGCTTTCTCAGGCATCAGACATCTATTTACCTCTAAAGTCTCATGTGCCTCCTTCTCTCTGCTTGAGAAAGGTGAGGTGCACTGTCCAGACCACAAACTGTGAAGTTAGCAGTGGTTAGTAGAGGACCCTGCTACTCAAGCTGAACTTTCTGAAGACAGATCTGGTGGAAAACAGACACTCATCCCATACAGGCTCAACATCAGCATAGCTGGAGCAAAGACAAGGGGTTTCAAACTCAAATCCTGCCGTCTCCCCACACATCCTGCCCATGCGTGTAAGCAGCAGACTCCAAATTCTGAGCTCAGAAAGTGCTTTAAATGAAATTCTTTTTCTTTTCTTTCACTTTCTGTTTTTGCCTCTCATGCTTCACTTTTTGGAGCTACATTTTAACAGTCCTTTTTTCTTATTACATCTGCAAATACTGTATTTTATGTTGTGTCACCTTTATATATAGATAGAATTTTGTTCATGTTTTCAATTGTTGAACTGTTTTCTCTTCTATTATTATTTTTAAAGTTTTCCTTTGTATTTCCTTTTTTCTTTTACTATTTAGTAGTATTTTGCTGCATTTTAAAAAAACTAATATTTTCTTTTATTTTCCAGCTTTTTACATTTCTCTAACTTATTTTTGAACTGAAAATTTTCATGCTTGGAGATTTTTTCCTCTTTCTTTCTTCCTTTCTCCCTTCCTTCCTTTCTTCCTTTCATTCTTTCTTTCTTAATTCCTTCCTTCCTTTTTTCCTTCCTTCCTTCCTTCCTTCCTTCCTTCCTTTTTTCCTTCCTTCCTTCCTTCCTTTCTTTCTTTCTTTCTTTCTTTCTTTCTTTCTTTCTTTCTTTAATTCTTGACTTGGTCTCACTATGTTTTTCTGGCTGGCCTAGGACTCATTGAGTAGCCTAGGGTGGTCTTGAATTCACAGAGATACTCTTAGTGGTATCTTTACTTTTAATTTATATGCAAGCTCTACAATTAATTCATTAAGTCAATGAAGAAGGAGACACAGAAGATAGGAAGACCTTCTATGTTCATGTTCAAAAAGAATTATATTGTGAAAATTGCTGTCCTACCAAAAACAATCTACATATTTTGTTCATCCCCCTATCATAATTCCAATGATATTCTTCATGGAACTAGACACAAACAACCCTAGAATTCACATGTTAGTCCAAAAGACCAGCAAATGACAAAAGCAATTCTAAGCAGAAAAGGCAATGGTGTAAGAATCATGACATCCGAGCCGTAGAAACACCGTGGTACTGGCACAAAAAACCTGGCAAATAGATCAATAGATTATAATAGAAGACCCAGAAGCAAACCTACACAGCTATTGCTCCCTCATTTTTGACAAAGTTTTCAAAAAATATCCATTAGTAAAAGGCAATCTTTTCAACAAATATTGCTAGGAAAAAGGGATATCCACATGTAAAAGAGGAAAACTAGATATGTTATCTTCATTTTGCACAATATGAATTTAAAATGGTTTAAAGACTGTAATAAATTAAAACCTGAAATTCTGAAACAATAGAAGAAAAAGTAGGAAAGCCCCTTCAAGATGTGTGCAACTTTCTGGAAAGGGCTCTGATGGCTCAGGAGTAATTCCACCTTGACAAATGGTATCTACAAAATTAGAAAGGTGCTACATAGCAAGGAGGATAAATTTCACCAACTACACACCCGATTTCTCCAAAAACCAAATGTAAATAAGTGTATATGAAATACTTGACAAGTGTTCAACATCCTTATCTATAGAAAAACACAAATTAAAATTTCATCTTAGGCCTGTCAACATGATCATCATCAAGAAAACAAATGCTGTTAAATGTGAAGAGAGAGGGAAGCTTGTATCTTGGTGGTGGGAATGAAATCTTGTGCCACCACTCTAGAAATCACTATGCAAATTTCTCAGAAAACTGAACCCAGTAATTTCATATAACACATCCTCAGCACTTCTGGATATATAACCAAAGGATTCAAACTAGCATACCACAAGGATACTTGCAGATGCATGCTTATTATCACAATAGTCACAATACATAAGATAGGTTCAGAACTAATACAGATGTCCATCAAAAGAGAAACAGATAAAGAGAATATGGTGTTTATACATGATTGCATAAAGAAGAATAAAATTATATTCCTGTAATAAAATTACAGGAAAAATGAATGAAATGGGACATTATTATTATCATCATGTTAGTCAAAGTATACCAAACTTAGACAAATAACAGATTTTATCATGTTTTCTCTCACACATGGAATCAAAATTTAAATTTATGTATGATTATATAAGGAATTATAAAAGGGGAAAGGTGATCTAAATTAAATGGTAAAATAATGGAATATATGTTACATGCAGAAAGGGGTGATTTTGAGGAGATAGAGAGCTAGGAAGAGGAGAAGGAAAGAAACAGGGAGGTGGGCAGGAGTAATAAGAACAAGTCATAATGACATGTATGTGTGGAAATGGAGATTTCATAATAAGACTCATTATTTTTATGTTAAATATGCTACTAAAAAAGAAACAAACCATAATTTCAAATAACATGAGATAGTCATTCCATTCCTATATTTGTAGAGCCAAATAAAGAGTTAAAAGCCCAGAGATCAGAGCAGTAGCCAAGAGCTAAGACCACCTTATCTTACCACTCACTGCCATCCTTCCCCTGAGAGAGAGACCTTCTTCCTGTGTTCTGTCTTTTTATTTCCTTTCTGTTCTGCCTTTTCATTGGCTCTAAACCCAACTACATGATTTCCTCGTCACTGCCTATCTATACAGGCCTCCAGGTCTCTATGGTTGGTACTGGGATTAAAAGTTCACCTTGCTTTGGATGTGTGCTTGACCACAGAGACTCTGCCTGCATGTGATCAGATTAAGGGTGTGTGCTACCACTGCCTGACTCCTGTTAATGGCTCACTGTGACTTCTGATCTCCAGGCAACTTTATTAACATACAAATAAAATCACATTTCAGCACAAATAAAATATCACCATATATATTTTTGCCCAGAAAAATGACAACAAATGTCCACATAAATCTTGTATATGAATATGCATATAAAACTTATGTGTAAGAGCCATGAACTAGAAAAGAACTATATATCCATCAGGGAGTAAATGGGTAAACATCCATACAGTGGTGTATCACTTACCAGTAAACTGGAGTGGACTATTGATACATGCTGCAATAGAGGGTTCTAATAATAATAATGCTGTGTGAAAGAAGCCAAATGAGAAAGATGACCTAGAGTAAGATTCTATTAACATGCAATTCCTGAAAATAAAAGTGTGTCCCTAATGGCAGAAGATATGCAAGAGATATACTGCCACATTTGGCGAGGTGGCAATGCCAAGAGCAATGACAAGTAATATACACAGAAAGGCAAGAAAAGCTTTACTAAATTGTATTCTTTACATATGTCCTATTGTTCTATTTCAATTATGTTTCAATGAAATCTTAGCTTTAAAAGAAGAAAAATACTAGAGTTAAAATGGTACATTATAAAACATTGACCACAAAAGTAAGCTGTAAACTACCAGAGCAAAAGGATATGCTATGTAAAAACACTAAGTAGCTTCCATAAATCCACATATATTAAGAATGCATATGGATTAAACAGCCTAGCTAAAAGACAGAGGTTTTCAGATTTATTAAATAAACAGTATGCAAAACTAGTCTTTGTAAGGATTCACTTTAGACTTAGTGATACACACACACACACACACACACACACACACACACACACACATATATATGGAAACAAATCAAAGAAAATATGTGTCATACAAGTACCTACTATTAAAAGGCTTTACTGATTATATCAGACTCTACTACTGCAGAATAAAAGTGCCAGGAGAAATAAAGAGAAACATTTTCTAATAAGTCACCCAAAATGCACAATGCTAAACCAAATAAAATGATGTGGAAGGAAAGATTGAATACTCTAAGTTTAAAATCTGATATCCTACTTTCAAAATCAGATATAACAAGCAGGCAGAAATTTGAAAGGAAATAAAGGAAATAGAAAAATCTTGAACAGTTCTCTAATCCAAGCAGACTGAGAGGATCAGATCAGAACACTTGTCCAATAGCACCATGTGCCCATCTTCTCAAGGACATGTGTGACAGTTACCAAGATACTTTCCTGGGTTGTAAAGAAACCCCAAAAAATAGAAAGTATATCAATCATACAAATACATTTCTACACCCATAATGCCATTATGCAAGATATAAAAACAGAAAGGCATTTAGAAAGGCAATATATGGAAATTTACATAGTTCTAAATGGATATGACATAAAAGAAAAAATATACAATATTTTATAGGAGTAAAAATGAAATCTTGCCATCAAAAAATGAATGGTAATTACAGAAATATTTGTAGCTATTAGAAAAAAATTATTAGAAAAAAATGATGTCTGTAATATCATAATTCAACATTTTATCCTGATATTTATAGTCAATTGATACTTAATAAAGTAGCCAAAACAAATCAATGAGGAAAGAAGTCTAGCTACTTGTGTTGAGACAACTGATTATGCACATGAGCAAGGCAAACCAGCAACCCTGGCTTTCTACCACATGTTATACAGAAAATTTAACCCAAAAATGATACATAAAATTAAAAAGAAGGTAAAAGTAGACAACTTTTAGCTTAATGTAAAGGATTAAATCCCTGAGACTTTTTGCAAAAATCAAAAATCATCATGACAACAAAAAATGGCTCTAGACATGGTCAAAATAAAGATATTTCTTGCATTGAAGAATATGTCAAGAAAGTGCAAAACTCATAAACTGAAAGGAAAAACAATATACAGATAAAATATACAAAGAAGTACTTGTATCAGAATATTAAAAAAGACCCTAACATAGTGTAGTAGTTTAAAAGAAAATGGACCCCAAAGGGAGTGGTATTGGAGGATTTATTAAGGCAACTCCACATAGTTAAAAAGGAGATTTATTTTGAAGGGTAACTTACAGCTAGTAAAGGGGTTGTTTACAGGATCCAGGAGAGGTGAGATGTAGGCCAGCTAGGTTCTCTGGAGAACTCTGCTCAGTTTACCATCCAGCATCCAGGATCACCAGGAACCAAGAGAGCCAGCACATCCAGATCTCAGGTCTTAAGGGCTCCCGTCTCTGCCCTGTCTCAGGGGCCATCATAGGTAGGTGTGACAGTTACTGAAAGCATCACTGGGGGTAATACTTCCAGGTCAAAGCTGGAACAGCTACCCACTAAGTCAGAATATTAAAAAAAAGACCCTAACATAGTGTGGTGGTTTAAAAGAAAATGGACCCGAAAGGGAGTGGCACTATTGGAATGTGTGGCCTTTTTGGAGTAGGTGTGGTCCTATTGGAGGAAGTATATCATTGTGGAGGCAGGCTTTGAGGTCTCATATATGCTCAAGATACACCCCAGTGTCTCAGTTCACTTCCTGTTGCCTTCTGATCAACATGTTTAGTACCATGTCTACCTGCATGCTGCCATGTCCCACAGTGATGATAATGGACTGAACCTCTGAACTGTAAGCAAGCCACCACAATTAAATGGTTTTTTTTGTAAGAGTTGCTGTGGTCATGGTGTCTCTTCACAGCAATAGAAACCCTAAGACACATAGATCAGTAATTAAAAGATGAAAAATCTTATGGCCTATAGATGCAAATAGGCATTTTTCCATAGGACTTACACAAAAGGTCTGCTAACAAGAACATGAAAAGGTATTCCGAGGACCTCAATAGGTGATGACTTTCCCTCAACTAAGTTGGATAATAAAAACCAATAGGCAAATAAGAGTATTATAAAGAATGTAGAGACTTTGGGGTCCCTGTACATTGCTGGAGGGAATGGGGAATTGTGCAGCTGCTTTGTAACAGAATATGAGCGTCAATGTGTTACACATAGAGTAAGAATGGAACTCAGTAAATGTAGGGAAAAAGAAAGTATGCACCCATGTACAATCTCATACAAGAATGGTCTTAGCAAACTTATGCATAACTGAAACAAACACAGAAATGTCTAAAATTTCCTCTCATCAATAGATGGGTAAATGAATGTTGGCATACCTAAACAGTGGACAATT
>CABHPH010160588.1:8678-43131 GCA_902168325.1 Peromyscus nudipes | reverse complement strand
TTATTATTATTATTATTATTATTATTATTATTATTATTTTGTTTTTTTGAGACAGGGTTTCTCTATTTAGCCCTGGTTGTTCTGGAACTCTGTAGACCAGGCTGGCCTTAAACTCAGAGATCCACCTGCCTCTGCCTCTCTAGTGCTGGGATTAAAGGCATGTGCCACCACCACCCTGCAGCTTTCACTTTTCAATTTATCATTAAACTTCTGCTTTCCTTTCCCAGAGGCGTTTAAATAGGTCCATAGCACAAATAACCAAGGCTCACACAGCATGTTACAAGCTTTGCTATATGTGACATGCTTTATTTCCATTAACTCACTTAGTTCTCTCCATGGCCGGGCAAGACCCTGCTTTACAGATGAGAGAGACGGAAGTATTCGGTATGAGGACATATGCAAAGTCACAGCATTCATCAACAGTAGTATATGATTAGGGTCCAGCTGGGTTTTACTTAAGGGCTGTTGAGCATCAGTTCTCAATCAGATTTACCTGCCTTCCCTTTCACTTCTGCCGACCCCCAAAAGCATTCTCGTCCAAGGCAAATACTGGAAGGTTTTATTTTCCATGTAAATTCTGGGACCTGATCTCTCCAGTGGTTTCAGTCCTGGGATGTCATGACACACACTCTGCCAGCTGGGAAAAGCTGTAGAAGACCCCAGCAGCATCAGCGAGGACAACGAGTGCTCGTAAAATGGAAACAGCTACGTTTACTGAGGGAATTAAATAACCAAAAACTGAGGCGAATTTTTGCAATTAAACTAATGGAGCTACATTAATTATCTATGAACCTTATTTCGAAGTGGTCCTCAGCTTTGAAACTCCAAAGGATGCAACAAGAGTACAGTATGCAATGTTCTCCGAGGCAGACGATGAGGTCTGTCTTCTCCAGTTAGAAGGTCTCATTGGGAGCGCTTATGAGACAGACTGAGTTATTTTATGATTTTACTCTTTAAAAAGCTCTTTTAAGCTCACAGAGCAGAACAAGCTGGCCCATCTGAGAGCACCCTTGGCTTAGATCACAAGCGTGTCACCTTTAAAGAAATTATTTTAAGCAAAACAAAAACAAACAAGCAACATTTCCTCTAAAATTGAAAACTAAAAGCAGATGACGGAGTAGTCTCAAATACAGGGTAAAGGAAAGACAATCCAAAATTGAAATTCAGGGTGAGCAAAGATCTATGAGCATTGACTTACATTTGAATTCCTGGGGCCAGGTCTCAGAGTTGTATGGAAGATTTTTCCCTTTGGAATCGTCATTGACGATCATTGTTGGAGTGAGATGCTTCCCTTTCCAATCTGGATGGACGAGGAAGCAGGGATGGACACACAGTGTGTGTACCAGTCAGAAATAAGCTTTGATCTCACTGAACCAACTGTAAATTCTCTATCACAAGCCATGTTGGACCTAAGGTAGCTTTTAAATTTCAAACAGTTTTCAACATAAAAGACTTTTATTGCCTTCAAATTTATTTGTTGTTCTTAATGTTCACTGTGTTTATTCTGAGATACCAGAATCAGTTTTTGTGATGGTAATTGACTCTTGAACCAACGAGAAAACAGACCCACTTTATGAACCCACTTAGCTATGGGTGTGTGGGCTTAAAGTACACTTGTCCTTTTTTTTTTTTTTTTTTTTTTTTTTGGCTTTACAGGGTTTCTCTGTGTAGCTTTGCGCCTTTCCTGGATCTCGCTTTGTAGACCAGGCTGGCCTCGAACTCACAAAGATTCGCCTGCCTCTGCCTCCCAAGTGCTGGGATTAAAGGCGTGCACCACCACCGCCCGGCTTGTCCTTTTTTTTTGGGGGGGGGATGAGGGATCTAACTCAGGTCCTCATGGGACAGTGAAAAGTGATGCACAACCCTAACTCAGTTGTCTTATTTCACTTATTTTTAAAGCTTTATTATTTGTGTGTGTGTGTGTGTGTGTGTGTGTGTGTGTGTGTGCATGCACATGTGCAGGTGCTGGTGGAGTCTAGAAGAGGGTGTTGGTTCCCTTGGTTGCTTATAAATCTGAAAGTTGGGAAGGCAATGCCTCCTCAGTGCAGGTTTCCAGAGCATTCCATAATGTTCAGGAGGTCAGTGAGCCCCATGGTAGACACAAGGCAAGTGTGTGTGTGACTTATATCTATGACTGTGTAATAGGAGCACTGACCATCTTTTAAAACAACCCTCCCCAACCCCAAACAACTATTCAGACCTAAACCTGCTTTAAGTACAGAAAGGCTGTGAACCATCTGTCATGGGTGCTGGAACGAAACTCAGGCCCTATGGTTGAGCAGCAAAAGCTCTTAACTACCGAGCCGTCTCTCTGGTCCATCAGTCACTTCTTCACTTTGTTCATTGGGACAGGCTCTCTCAGTTGAACTCAGAGCTCGCTGATATGGCTAGTCTAGGGATTCTTTGTCTCTGTCTTCTGCACCCTGGAATTCCAGGTGGACTCCTAGGCCCACTTGTCTTTTTACATGGGTGTGGAAGATTTGAACCTCAGGCCTCTTGCTTGTGTTTTCATTTGCTTGCTCCATCTCCCCAGTGTTAATGTCCTAGAATTCTCCCTGACTTGCTGGACAGACTCACTTTATTCGTTTGATAACCTGGGAACAAGGCTTTCCTAAATTTTAAGTTATTGAATAGTTAATACCTGACATATTCTACTTACTGGAGTTTTATATGGTAGAGATTGGATAAATGTTCTCGAATTCACTTCTGCTTCTCCTGGTGCTGCCTGTGTATTCCTTCAGACCTGGTGCCTCCTTTGTGATGAGGCAGCTGAGTAGTCTTGAGTGCTCACCTTGAGTGCAAACCCAAGGAAGGAGTCAAGACTGAGAACAATGGTCAGATGAATTTGAAGGTGTCGGGAAGGATGGTTCTGGGTGCAGTTTAAGAACAAGAGACAGCCAGCACTCATGAACTAATGAGAGCCATTGTGAAGGACGGGCTTTGTCAATAAGCAGATCAGATCTGGTTTGGTGGACAACCAATCAAGGGAGCAGACACAGCGCAAAGTTGGGAGGTGAAGATATGTTTGATTATGTTCCAGCAGCAGACAGGATGTATCTACTCCAAAGGGAACCTGATAGTTTACTCCAGAATTTTGTTACAGATCAAGAATACATTCTCAAATAGAAAGATGAAATTTAGTTTCAGCATATACAGGGCAGTTTTCTCTATTATATTACCTCTTCCCTATTCCTTTATTGGACATAAAGTAAATGGTATATGTGCACAAGTCTATTGCAACTTCTCTCTCTCTCTCTCTCTCTCTCTCTCTCTCTCTCTCTCTCTCTCTCCTTCTCTCCCTCTCCCTCTCCCTCCCTTCCTCCCTCCCTCCTTCCTCCCTCCCTTCCTTTCTTCCTTTTTCATGGTGGTAGGGTTCAAGACAGGGTTTCTCTGTATAGCCCTGTCTGTCCTGGAACTCACTCTGTAGACCAGGTTGGCCTTGAACTCCCAGAGATCTACCGGCCTCTCCCTCCCAAGTGCTGGGATTAAAGGCATGTGCCACCACCACCTAGCAGGTAGTTTGCACTTGTAATCTCAACACTCATGAGGTTGAGACAGGAGGATTGTCATGAATTTGAGGGTAATCTGGGCTATATAGTGAGCTCTAGGCTAGCTAGAGTTGTATAGCAAGACTCTCTAAAAAAACTCAAGGGAGAGGTTTTTTTTTCAAATACCTTTTGACTTACAAAAGAATTCTTAGATAACACAAACAGTTCTGTCACAGCATTTCTTCCTACTAACATTGTATATAACAAGTTGTAAAATATATTAAAATTAAGGAATTAATTTTAGTATAGTACCATCAATTTCATTATTGACTTTACTCAGATTTCCCTAGTTTTTCACAGATGTTCCTTTTCTCTTTCAGGATTCAATGTAGAGCAGGATCTGAAATTTAGCCACCTCGTCTCTTTAGTCCTTTCTATGCTGTGTCTGTTTCTTAGTCTTTCCTCGTTTGTTGTGAACTCAGTTCCTGAAGATTAATCATCAGAAGTTCATAGGACTTCCCTTGATTTGGATTTGACCCACGTTTTCTGATTATCTTGAAATTGTGGATTTGGGGAAAGTTCAGCAGAGAGACAAAGCATATTCATTAGATAATATTAGGAAGTTGCATAGCCAGTGGAGTCATTACATTTATAGTTATTATCCTGCCCTAGTGTTGTGGAATATTATTGTAAAATGTGTTACATTTGTTTATGCTCTGGATATTTGTTTTAATGATGCAAAGATGTGTTGCATTCTATTATATTACAGTTGTTTGACTCTGTGAAGCTGTGTTACTTTGCCTGTCTAAAACACCTGATTGGTCTAATAAAGAGCTGAATGGCCAATGGCTTGGCAGGAAAGGGTAGGTGGGGCTGGCAGGCAGAGAGAATAAATAGAAGGAGAAATCTGGGAGGATCAAGAAGGATCAAGAACAAGGAGAGGACGCTAGGGGCCAGTCACCCAGTCACCCAGCCAGCCATGGAGTAAGAGTGAATGTAAGATATACAGAAGTAAGAAAAGGAAAAAGTCTAGAGGCAAAAGGTAGATGGGATAATTTAAGTTAAGGAAAGCTGGCTAGAAATAAGGCAAGCTAAGGCCAGGCATTTATAAGTAAGAATAAAATTCTGTGTGTGTGTGTGTGTGTGATTTGTTTGGGAGCTGGGTGGCAGGTCCCCCAAAAAAGTAAAAGAGGAAAAAAAAAGACAAACAACCAACAATACCCTAGAACCACCATTATTAATGAAACAGGATGAGGGGACAACAGTTTGTCTTTAGGATTTTAGTTTTCCAGGACACAGGAGCTTCCTCCTGATTTGGTGGAGAAGGGCTGCCAGTCACCCAGAAACTTGGGCTCTCGAACCGGATGTGATGACTGCCACTTTAGACTATTCCCTTGACAAGGGAATGTGTTCTGTGAATAATTACAAGTGAGAAAGTTCCTGATGACCAGAGGACCAGAAATAAATGAGGTTCTTCCCAAATGTGCTCCCTAGTCATGTCACAGGATCAAACTATGTTTCTCAGCTGCCTTGTATCTAGGTGTTGCCAGGAAATTAGTTTTACTTTTCAATAGGGTGAGAGTGAGGGGAAATTCATTTTGATCCCCGGATGTTAGAGCGGTTACTTTCTCTGCCATGTGTATGCAGGAGGCTAACTTGGAACTATGTGTTGAGAGAGAAGGAATGGATCTTCGAAGGGTGCTTGGTCTTTAGGACAACTTGGAGACTGGCACAAACTGAAGAAAGAAGTAAGCCTTCGTTATTGTCAAGGCACTGAGATGTAGGGCTTATGTATTAAAGCAGGCCAACTCAGCCAACCCTGACTAAGGCAACATAGCCACTCATTCTGCAGTGTGCTAATCCCTAGGTGACATGTGAATATAAACTTAAATCTCTCCCCCTTCCAACCCTCTTTCCCACTCTCTCCTCTGTCTTCCCACCCTGTGTCACTGGTTAAGTTTAGGATGCTCATAAGAAAGCAGATGGTTTCCAGAGACCCATGTAGGGTGGAACTGTTTCCACTGAGCGGGAGATTCCAGCTGGAGGTGGAGCCGGCAAGGTCAAAGGGCAACTGCTCTGAAGAGGAGAGGCTTCTTCCTTCCTCCTCCCTGCCTCTCTCCCCATATTAGAGAAAGTAAATGGCGGTTTTATAACCGAGCTGATTTGATGATGGTGGTCTGAATACATATAAATATATCTTATATTTATATATGCAGTTTTCACTTTTTGAGTAGTTTTGGGTTCGCAGAAAAGCTGGATGGGGGTCCTTTATATCAGTGTTTCTCAACTTGTGGGTCACAACCCCTTTGGGGTGGGTGAAATGGCCCTTTCACAGGGGTCACCTAAGACCATCAGAAAACATAGGTATTTACATTCCAATTCATAACAGTAGCAAAATTATAGTTATGAAGCAGCAACAAGAATAATTTTATGGTTGGAGGGGTCACCACAACATGAGGTCCATACAGTTGTATTAATGGGTTGCAGCATTAGGAAGGTTGAGAGCCATTGCCGTATACCCTTTCCACACACACTAACAATGTCTACTCCTATCAGTGTGAAGCACACGTGCAGTTGATGAAGCTACCCTGATACATCATTGTTGCCCCAGTTACTCATTTACAATACATTTCACTCTTTGTGTTGAATGGGTTTTGACAAATGTGCACTGGCAGATTACATCTCCAAGTGTCTTAGTTACAGTTTCTATTGCTGTGAAGAGACACCATGACCACAGCAACTCTTATGAAGGAAAACATCTAAATGGGGCTGCCTTACAGTTCAGAGGTTTAGTCTATTGTTGTCATGGAGGGAAACATGGCAGCGTGCAGGCAGACATGGTGCTGGAGAAGGAGCTGAGAGTTCTACATCTTGATCCACAGGCAGCGGGGAGAGACTATGTGTTATACTGAGCATAGCCTGAGCATAGCCTGAGCATAGGAGACGTCAAAGTCTGCCCCCACAGTGACACACTTCCTCCAACATGGCCACACCTACTCCAACAAGGCCACACCTCCTAATAGCACCACTCCCTATGTGCCAAGCATTCAAACACACGAGTGTATGGGGGAATGTATGTCTATTCAAACCATCACACTGAGCATCATACAGTGAAGTTTCACTGTTCTAACCCTGTGCTCTGTCTATTCATCCTGCCTTCCTCCTTCTGTTCTTTATAGTTTTACCTTTTTGAACTTGTCTTGTACTTGGAACTATACTATGGTAGCTTTTCCAGACTGGCTTCTTTCATTAAGCAATGTGTTTTTAAGGTTCTTCTACATCTTTTCATGACTTAAAAGCTCATGAAGAAGCCAGGAACAGAGACATGATTATTGAGGGAGGATCTGTGGACTCTCCTGTCTGATGAAGTGGATTTCCAGGACATACAGAGGATGCCCACCCACCCTTGAGAATCCTGTCCCAGCAGAAATTCTTTCATCTTGGACTTGAGGGGACAGAGAAGGGAATCAGAGAGAAGGACGCCAACGTCTAAATCCCTCTAAGCAGGAAATAGACCAGCAGAAATATGGTAACAAACATGGATTACACACCAAGAAAAAAGAATGGCTAGGTGTGGTAGCATGAGGCATAATTCCAGCACTTGGGAGGTGGAGGCAAGAGGATCAGAAATCCAGGGTCAGCCTTAGCTACATAGCAAGTTCAAAGCCAGTGTGGGTGATCTCAAAAAACAAACAAACAAAAATTACACCAAAGAACAGCAACAACCCAGGAAGGAAGGAAGAAAGAAGGGGCGGGGGAGAACAACCCTAAGCTTGTGTGGCCATGGAGCGCTGCACAAAAGCTCTCATGACTGGGTTAGAGGTCAACAAAACTGGAACAGGGGCCCAGAGGCAGCAGCAGGCCCAGAAGTTGGATTATTAATTTGTCGTCTTTTTTCTCTTTAAGTATTGGTATTTTCTTTTTTGGTTTTTCGAGACAGGGTTTCTCTGTGTAGTTTTGGTGCCTGTCCTGGATCTCTCTCTGTAGACCAGGCTGGCCTCGAACTCACAGAGATCCACCTGCCTCTGCCCTCTGAGTGCTGGGATTAAAGGCGTGCGCCACCACCGCCTGGCCCGAATCACTCTTAAGGAGGGACGCTTGAATGTCAAACATAAAGTAAATCAGGAAAATCCAGGAGCAGTTTGTCTCCATTGATCCACAATTAAAGCTACGGCACCCAGTCGCAAAAAGAGTATAGGAGGGGAAGGCAATAGGGGGAACACAGGAACAGAGAGGATGGGGGAGAAAGGTGATTGGAAGAAAACCGCTAGAGATTTGGCAGTGACTAAGGAAACGTTTCTTTTCATTTCTTGATATTGCATTCTGAAATCACCCAAAAGCATATGGTTGTCATTTTGTACATTGTCCCGGGTGCTAGATGCAGGGGTGGGTTAGAGATAGTTCAAATGAAACTAGCAAACTAGAAACTGCAACCAGGAAAGGCAGTACCTGTGATACTAAAATGTTCTCTGTGCTTCTCTGCTTTAGTAAATAGAACACAGAAAACATGATCGAACTCTCAAGATTTTTTAAAACGTATCTGCATGAGCTCACAACACGTATATGTAGGAACACCCCTGGAGACCAGAGGAGGGCTTGAATCTTCTGCAAATGGAGTTACGGGAAGTTGTGCTTTGCAGGGGCAGGAAGTGCTCTTAACCACTGAGCCTTCTCTCCAGCCCGTAACTGAATTCTCTGTGGCTGTAAATCTTGCTGCAGCTGTGGGTTCGCACACCAAGAAACAGTTCTCACCTCCTGGGCCAGCAGGTTTACTTGTAAGATAGCAACAGAGTAAACGGATGCTCAGATAGCCTTGAGTCTCCATAATGCCTTTTTATTTCTTTGCTCTCAAAAGAGAAAAATCCCTACTCACAGTAGGTAGGTAAGGTCTTTGTTTGTACATTTCCTTTATCTGATTAAGTTTAGGAGCGATTTATTTGTTTGCTGCTTTCTAAATAGAGTGAGCCCTCTTTTGTCCCTGCACAGGGAATAAATAACACATTTAATCTCTCTCCTAATTCTATTTCCTCTCACTTTCTTTCCCTTCACTTCTTCCCACCCCCAAATTTCAGCAGATCATATCAGTTTGGCTATAGTTGTCTAGAATTTACTTTTATATTGTGACACATTGATTGAATTTATGACATCAAGCCTTCCCCTGTCACATCCCTGTACCTGGGACTGTTGAATTCCTTTCATATTACAAGAGACACTGCACACACAAAGGGCACAGGCATACACGTAGGCATAGCACCCGTACACACAAAATAATAAAAAATGTTTCACTGAAAATAAATAAATAAATAAATTTTAGCAGTATTGGAGTGCTTCTCTACTCTCTCAATTACTTCGTTTGCTTCAAGGACATGACCAACGGGCTGGTCCTTAATTGCTCAGCAGTTAAAAGCACTGGCTGCTCTTCCAGAGGACCTGGGTTCGATTTCCAGCACCCACATCTCACAACTATTTGTCAACATGCTTTTCTGACCTTCCCTGATACCAGCACCTTACACATGGTGCACAGACATACATACATACAGGTCAATTATTCATTTACATAAAATATAAAATAAATAATAAATAATTATTTTTAAAGAAGAAAACGAGGGGGCTGGAGAGATGGCTCAGTGGTTAAGAGCATTGGCTGCTCCTCCAGAGGACCTGGGTTCAATTCCAAGCTGGCAGCTCCCAACTGTCTGTAACTCCAAGATCTGATACCCTCACACAGACAAAAATGCATGCAAGATACCAGTGCACATAAAATAAAAATAAATAATTTTTTTAAAGAAGAAAAAGAGGCCAAGCGTGGTAGCACATGCCTTTAATCCCACCACTAGAGAGGTAGAGGCAGGAGGATCTCTGTGTGTTTAAGGCCAACCTGGTCTACAGAGTGAGTTCCAGGACAGCCAGGGGCTACATAGAAAGATCCTGTCTCAAAACAAACAAAACAAAATAAAAACAAACAAACAAACAAAACATGCTAGGTGTCTTAGTTAGGGTTATAATTGCTGTGAGGAAACACCCTGAAGCAACTTGGGGTGGAAAATTTATTTCACTCACTGTTCATCTTCAAAGGAAGTCAGGACAGGAACTCAAGCAGGGGAGGAACCTGGAGGCAGGAGCTGATGCAGGTGCCATGGAGCCGTGCTGCTTACTAGCTTGCTTCCCATGGCTTGCTCAGCCTGCTTTCTTATAGAACCCAGCCCAGGTATGGCACCATGGACAGTGGGCTGGACCCTCCCCCATCAATCACTAATTAAGAAAATGCCCTACAGGCCTGCCTACAGCCCAGTCTTATGGAGGTATTTTCTTAACTGAGGTTCTCTCCTCTCAGATAACTCTATCTTGTGTCAAGTTGATATAAAATTAGCCAGCACACCTAGCTAGCCTGATGGAGGATTGAGGCAGGCTTAATTGAGTAATCTCAGCCAAGATAATCCATCCTACAACCAACTATCCAGACGTCTACAGGTATATGAGAAAGTTCACCCAGATCTGCAGATTGGCTCTATCAACTCACTCATTCAAGATAAACAATAAATGATTGTTTATGTTTCTAAGTTATGTAGTGGTATATTACTTAAATGCAGTTCCTAATATATACACCTTCATGTAGACTGCTTTATCTGGATTTAAATATACCTCTTTCTTTTTAATCATACTGGAGATAGAACTGTGGGCCTTGCACGTGCAAGGCAGATGCTTTACCAACTGAGCCAAATCTCCTGCCCCCTAAATAAATCTTCTGATACCTATATATAAAAGAGTAGGGAATCAACTCCCCGGTAGTGGGCAAAGAGACACCTTGCTGGTGGCGGTGTTCTTATATCAGACTGGAACAGCAGAAGGTTGTCCTTCGTTCATCCTTGCTTGTCGGGCTGATGGACAATACTGTTTCATGTCTGGAGCACACAAAACGCTAATAACAACAGAAATAATAATAACAATAATAAAATATATATTATTATATATGAAAATTAGGGAACCTTTACATTTATAATATCAGCTAGCTTCTCTCCTTTCTGCTATATCAATTCTGTCATTTTATAATTCCTTATATGCTTGTTTTTTCTCTCAGTGTTGTGAGTGGATCTTTTTTGAAGTCTTGGTGCTAAGTTCAGTCACTATTTTTTTATCTGGTTAACATTTAAATGGTAACATTTTTCTTGGAGAAGACTCATCTGCTTTTCTTCTTCTCTCATTTTTTTTTTCTGTGTAGCACATGTGGCATGCTTGTTCCTTTTTTTAATGATTCCTTGCTTTGAACGATGTGAATTATTAAACCAGCAACTTTCAGAACGTCACAGATGGGGAAGTTCTAAGACAAATGTGAGTGAGGTGTTTACTTCAGATCTCAGTGTGACATCGCGTAAAGTGGGGAGGGGACGAAGAGCTCTGCCTTCACTCTTCAAGTAGAGCCAAGCACCTACAGGACTATCCCTCATGCCGGAATCTCTCTTCTCTATCTGGCCACAAGTGTGTGCTGTCTGGTCCTTGATCATTCTCTGTGTCTTACTCATCCACAGTGTGGTAGGCAGCAAGATCCTGCGAGCTTCCTTTTCTATCTAAAAAACCCCTTTTCTATCGGGTGGTGGTGTGTGGGGCGTTTACCCACCAATCCCACAGCTTCCCAGAGTTTTCTTGAGTGTGAGCAGCAGGAAATATTAGATAGAAGGATTTATTGCGGAGAACATTGCGGAGATAAACAGATAGAAAATAAAGGATAGCCTCGAGAGGGCCTGGAACCTATTCCAACGGGCCCGACTGTCTCTGCCCCAGGATTTTTATAGAGACGCCAAGGGGTGGAGCAAATGACCACCTCCCCCTCCCCAGCACAGCCAAGTGCAGACCATCTCAGACACCTGCACTCAGGCCCGTGGTCCTAATCATCCTCTATGCGGACCTGCTGGGTAAAGCCACGAGGAACCTGAGAACGGGCTCCCACAGTGGTGCACTGGGCTACAGAGCGAGATCCAGGAAAGGCACCAAAGCTACACAGAGAAACCCTGTTTGGAAAAACAAAACAAAACAAAACAAAACAAAACAAAACAAAACAAAAAGAGTGATTCAGAAGGCGATGATTGTGTCTGCCATGGGGGTTCTTGCAGCTGGCCAGGAATTGACCAAGACAGTTTACATATTTCAGTGCTTTTAACTCTAGCAAACTATGATTTTGGAAATGATTAATGGGCCAAATTTGATAAATGAGGAGAGATCAAATTGCTAATCCAAAGCCTTACTGTCAGCAGTGGTAGAGCTGGGACACAAATGCATGACAAGGACCTAAATGCTTTGTCCTTTCCCAAAGGCTAGGTATAATTCTGGGGGGAAAAAGAAAATATTTAATGATCAGGTTTGGGGGACTGGAAAGATAGCTCAGTGGTAATACACATGAAGACATGAATTAAATGCCCATAATTCACATTAAAAAAAAGTAGGTTGAGTCTCTGACTGGCCCATGAACAGCATGGCATGCACTCACATACAAATGTAGTAATAAAAGGAAATTAGGTGTTGTGATGTGTACTTATAATCCTAGATCTGGAAAGGGCAATTCCTGGGCCAGTAAGAGACCCTGAGCCCCTAAGCCCTGCCAAATAAAAGGGGGATGGTGTCTAAGCAGTGTTTCCTGAGATTGTCCTCTGACCTCAACACATGTACCTGCATACACGTGTGCACCACATACATGCATACTAGGTTTACACAGGCATCTAAAAAATCAGATGTTGGAATAGGATATTTGGTCTTCTGCTACTGTAGACATTGATCTTTTGGTCGAGGAGGTTTGGGGGTCCTGGAAGAGACCCCCAATTTGAGTGGTACAAAAGGCCATTTGGAGTCTCTTTGGTTTCTCAATGGAGCTTCCCAATCTTCCCAATGCTGTGGCCCTTTAATACAGTTCCTCATGTTGTAGTGACCCCCCAACCGTAAAATTATTTTCGTTGCTACTTCATGACGGTAATTTTGCTACTGCTGTGAATGATAAATATCTGTGTTTTCCAATGGTCTTAGACGATCCTTGTGAAAGGGTCATTTGACTTCCAAAGGGGTCATGACCCACAGGTTGAGAGCTCCTGCTTAAGGGGACTCTATCAGTATTTGGTTCACTATTATAGCTGTTGCAGAGAGAGACTTAATATACAAATATTCAATGGCCAGAACGTTATCGAACATAGAACTGGGATCCTTGATCTCCAGCAGCCTACCTAGGACACCAGTCCATTATCCATTATAGCCAAAGTGGGAAGTCCAACAATAACTGGCAACATCTGGCTCTAAGGTGACCAGGACTCAAGTGACTACTCACAGCATCCTTTATTTGTGTCCCCACTTGTAACTTAGGACCGACTAGTCAAGTTAAGCATGCGTTCCTAACAAGACACACAGATGTCCCACGGCCGGCGAGCCTGCCTGCCTGCCTGCCACTTCCCATCCCGAGCAGCTTCTAACCACGCAGCTTGGGAGTCTCTGCAGGAAGGCACGTGTTGGTAACGGACTCCCTTGCTGAAACAAACCACGGACAAATGGCTCTACCTGTTCGGTTTCTTTGCTCTTCATTTGCTCCCGTAGCAATGTGGATGTCTGAATCCACTCCCAACTGGAAATGTACTCTGGAGTCATCATTCTCCGAATCACTTTGTAGCTTCTGTCGAGAGATAAGTAGTAAGGGTAAAAGGTGGGGCATATCACAACAGTCATTATTTTATCAGATATTTTCAGCTGAAGGCTATGGGGGGAAAACCCACTCTATTTCTGAAAAACTGATCTAAATATCCTCACCATATACTTTGCTTTAGATCAACAGGGCAAACTCTCCTCATGTGACCTTGAATGTCTCAGTTGGCTAGGAGGGTGTAGACCCTGAAGAATAATGTGACCGTTCTGCTTGGCTTAAGTCAATTATAGGTGATACCTCTGGACCTGGAAGAAAAAGTCCAATTTCCCTGAAGCAGAAAATACAATAAACACTCAGAAATAAACTCTGCAAGACACGGAGAAGCCTCATAAAAGGAAAAGTTTTAAATGCAAGTAAGGGGCACGAAAGAAGGCTTGGAGAAATGGAAGGCATATTTTGTTCTTGGACATAAAGACTCAATTTCACAAAGATATAAATTTTGTAAATTAATCTATAAATTTAATGTAACTTCGATGGAAATGCCAAAAGGGCTTTTTAAAACCAGACAAACTCATTCCAGTCTGTGGGTGGGGCAGGAGGCATGGAAGAGCAGCCAGAAAAGTTCTAAAATTTGAAAAGTGCCTTTCTCTGTAAGAGAGACAGAGGGCCATGCTGGGAGTCAACTCGGAATCCACTAGGTAGAGTTATAGGTCATGAAAATCATTGCCTTTTTTTTTCTCATTTCCTGTAGTTTAGAATGACATGGCTCACAGGCTCATGGGAATGTTGAAATAACCTGCTGGATGAGGTGCACACCTCCTACAACAAACCCCTTTTTCTCCACTTCTAAACTTTTATGATTTTTTTCTCATGGTTTCTTTTCACCCCTGATTGTAATACTCAGGATGGGGAGGGACGGTGAAGGCTGAAGACAAATTTTGGTTACAAGTTAAGCCTAGTGATTAAATTTGTCTTGATTATTTATTAGTGAAGCAAGAGCAGTAATTTCTATAAATGTCTCCTTAAATTTGCTTTGTGAAGTCAGAGGCCATATAATATTGGAGTTATAAGATTAATTTCTAGTTTTTTTTAATTATTTAAAAATTTTCCTTTATTTTTATTTT
Source organism: Peromyscus nudipes (assembly GCA_902168325.1). Lineage (NCBI taxonomy): Eukaryota > Metazoa > Chordata > Mammalia > Rodentia > Cricetidae > Peromyscus > Peromyscus nudipes. The sequence continues at coordinate 28,903 of CABHPH010160588.1, read as the reverse complement.
ATGTGTGTGAGTGTTTTGTCTGCATGCATGCTTGTGTACTAATTGCATGTGGTGCCTGTGGGGGCCAGAAGAGGGTGTCAGATCTCTTAGGACTGGAGTTATAGATGTTGTGAGCCACATGGAATGCTGGGAAGAGACCTGGGGTCCTTTGGAAGAGCAGCCAGCAATCTTAACTGCCAAACCATCTCTTCAGTCCCTCTAGTTGCTTTTTAAAGGAATCTCAATTAGATTTATATTTTATTTAAAAAAATTTAGAAAAGAATAGCAAAATAAAAAATAAGAAGAAAAGGAAATTTAAAAAATTAAAAATGGAAAAAAATAAAATTTTATTTATATTAGACATATTTTGTAAGCTTCACTCATGTATATGTTTATTCATACTCATAAGAGAGTTTAATTGGAATTACCCTACATAGGGGATAATGCTCATCCCAGAAGCTATAGAATATTAAATATAAAACCCAGTGCCATATGTGTGATACCCCCTTCAAATTATTGTTCAGGGGTTGTTTGGAATTATTTTGAGGTATGTTACATTTGTTTATGCTGTGGAACATTTGTTTTAATGATGCAAAGATGTGTTGCATTCTTTTATGTTACATTTGTTAAACTCTGTGAAGCTGTGTTACTGTGCCTGTCTAAAACACCTGATTGGTCTAATAAAGAGCTGAACGTCCAATAATAAGTCAGGAGAAAGGATGGGCAGGGCTGACAGGCAGAGAGAATAAATAGAAGGATAAATCTGGGAAGAGATCTAGGAACAAGAAAAGAAGGAGTGAGAAAAGGAAGGGCCAGTCACACAGCCAGACAAGGAATAAAAAGGAAAGAAGAGGTATATAGAAACAGAGAAAGGTAAAAGCCCAGAGGCGGAAGATAGATAGGATAATTTAAGTTAAAAAAAAAGCTGGCTAGAAATAAGCCAAGCTAAGGTCAGGCATTCATAAGTAAAAATAAGCCTCCATGTATTTATTTGGGAGCTGGGTGGTGGGTCCCCAAAGAGCCAAAAGACCAAAGACTAAAAAACAACCAACTACAAGGGGTGTCTTGGAGACCCTCACCCCCAAACAATATAGGTTATTGGCAATACCCTTGGTTGCTCACCAGAACTTGATGGTAAGATCCTGTTGCTGAACACACACAGTTTGGTCACAAGATATGGAGAAACCAAGCTGGTACTGACTGGGAAGCTTCCTCTCCACTGGCTAGCTTTCGTAGTACCAGGAAGTGCTATTCAGGCTGCAAGGGGGTGAAAAGTCATCAAGAGTTCTACCCAGCTGTGAACCCTGTGAGCTCCAATAATAACCAGCTTGGCAAGATACGTCCTTGTGTGCAATAGTGGTATGAATTTTATGTGAGTAAAATTTATGTGAGTAATCAACCACTTTCTGATTGGATTTAAGGCCTGATCCACAGGAGGAAATGCATGCCTAGTATTGTAAATTCTGGCCAAGAACCCATTTCTGGGGAGCTCTTACGCCCCAGGGGTGAATCTATTACTATTATTTTGCTAAATGCATGTGCTATCAAACCATTCTCTAAATTTGTATCTCTCTACCCACAGATCAGTGCAGCTCTCAGATTCCATCAGTGACGTTGCCTTGCTCAGTGGATGGGTCTTAACACAGAAGCTGACAACTGGTCAAAGTGCAGAGAATAAATGCTGTGCCTAGCCACAAATGGAACTTTTATATCACATCCCTCCCCCGCCAGGTGCCAGGACCCTTCCCAGAAGAAGGGGCAGAAAGATTATAAGAGCCATATTATGGGGGGAGGCAGAACCTGGGACAAAACAGTATCCTGTAGACATGATAAGACTGTGCGCTCATGGACTCCTGGCAGCTGTGGTTGCTTGCATAAGATCGACGCAAGAGCAAGCCAGTCAACCTTCTAGCATGGAAGGGAGCCATGCTTTTAAACCTCTACCCCTGGCTGAGAAGCTATTGGTGATTCATGATGCCTAGGGAGGGAGAGCCCGTTTTCTCTAAGGCCGTGGCCTCTAGCAGGTAAACATGCTACAATTGGCCTCATTCATGCATATATGGGCAACACACATGGGACTGGGTAGGTTATTTTTAAAAAGTAGATATGAAGCTGGGGGTTGGTAGGAAGAGTGGATATGGGAGGAGCTGGGTGCAATATGATCAAAATACATTGTATTCATGTATATAGTTCTCAAAGAATTAATAAAAATATTAATAGATTATACATTTATTTAGTGTGTGTGTGTGTCCTTGGATTCTGAGTAAGTCTTCTCCAGAGTCTTGGGAACTAACTCAACAGATGGCCAAGTGCATAGGTGTTCTCTGAAAGGCAGGCAGGAAAGGAGCTATTGCTTCCAGTATACACCAAATGAAGACCAATGACTGAGTTCAGGACCCACGTATTATGATGCATCTCTTGACGAAGTAGGCCTGACTTATGTAGGATGCTTGGGTTGTAGGAGAAATTATATAAATGGTGATTAATTTGAATCCCCATTCCAAATCTGTTTATAGTATTATTTTTATGAGTAAGTTCAGAACAAATGCTCTCCACAGTATACACAGGCACATGAAAAATTGACAGAAATTGGGAGTGGAGAATGTGAATTGGACAGATGTGGTGTACTGTCTGGTTTTGTGTGTCCACTTGACACAAGCTAGACTCGTCAGAGAGGAAGGAGCCTCAGTTGAGGAAATGCATCCATGAGAGCCAGCTGTAAGGCATTCTCTCAATTAGCGATCAATGGGAGAGGGCCCAGCCCGTGGTGGGTGGTGCCATCCCTGGGCTGGTGGTCCTGGTTTCTATAAGAAAACAGGCTGAGCAAGACAGAGAAGGTAAGCCAATAAGCAGCTCACCTCCATGGCTTCTGCATCAGCTACTGCCTCGAGGATCCTGTCCTGGTTTCCTTCATTGGTGAACAGCAATGTAGAAGTGTAAGCTGAGTAAACCCTTTCTTCCCCAACTTGCTTTATGGTCATAATGTTTCATCGCAGCAATAGAAACCCTAAGACATATGGGATATAATAATATAAGTAAGGGTTAATATTTTTCTATGGTTAAGGCATACCAGATATTGTGATAACTTGTTTGTACAATATTTCTACAATCTACTATCTACCTACCTACTTCTCTCTCTTATCATCTATCTATCTATCTATCTATCTAATCATTTATTTATGTATCTACCTGTCAATATTGCTGTATATTTATCTGTGTGTCTATATATCAATCGCCTCTGTGTGTGTGTGTGTGTGTGTGTGTGTGTGTGTATGTGTTTTGCATGTATGTGTTTTGCATGCAGAGGTTGGTCAGGTGTCATCCTCTATTACTCTCTCTATTTTCTATTAGAGACAGAATCTTTCACTGAACCCAAGCTCACCCTTTGGCTAGGTTGTCTGGCGAGGGAGCTCTGGGGGTTCACCTGTCTCCACTCCCTAGTGCTGGGGTTACAGCTATGCACAGCCATGCCTGGCTTTTTATGTGGGTGCCAAGGATTTGAACTCAGATCCTCTCAGACTTGCCGAGCTAATGCTTTTTATACAGTGAGCTATCTATTCCCCTGGCATCTTGGCTGTTTAAAGGTCTTAGATAGCATCCTACAGTGTATTATATGTCCTCTCTTAAATTTCCTGCATCTCTTCTGTGCAGGGACACAAAAAATTCTCAGCCACGCTTCCACCTGCTCCACTCTGCCTCTGCTTGCCCATTGCTCAAACATGCCACTCTTCAACCAAAATCTATCAGGGGGAATATTCCCAGCAGTTGAGAGCTCTGGCAGGGCTAGTCCCATGTTTGGTAAGCTGTTGGTAGGATATTTGAGAATGAGTTTTGAAAGCGATTACTTTTCCCCTAAATGGAGTTTTTCCTGGAAGGCCATAAAAATAGAAGAGATTAAATTTTTTACTAGGTTGATCAGGTTACACACATCCTCCGGCCTTGATATCTCACAAACAAGAAAATCATAAAAAGCCTCTCTCCAGAGTCTCTTCGCCAGGAGGCTCCCCGACACATCATAAAGCGTTGGGACATGACAAGGAAGAGATTGGAATCAGCTGTGCCTGTAAACTTGCTCTCCCTCACAGCTGGTGCATCAGGGGAAAACTGGAGGAGGAGTTGAAGAACAGGTCTCGGGAACTGGGAAGCATGGCCTCAAGGTCCCAGGCTCGTCCTTGGGCTGTGTGACTGTAGCAGAGCTCCCTAGCAAGAGGAACTCTTGTGTTTACTCTGACCAGCAGTTTCAGACTCCATCTGTAGCTTGATACCGAGGGCATCTAAGAGGCTGAGGAATCGCATTACATCCAGAGCCCTTGAAATACAGTCATTGGGAAGAGGAAGAAGGGAGAATGACATTATTAATAAAAATGATAAACTCCTTTGGAAGACTGAAAACATTGGTGAAGATATTTCAGATGGCATGTAAGGTCCTTGGCTCCTACTAACGATCCCTCTCGACTGAGCAGAGAGCTGGGACAGAGTGGCTTCCTGCATCTACTCACCCTAGCAGTGCATATATCATCACGATGTTTGCCTCTGGCTTGTTTTTACCATCTAGACTGGAGCGTAAATTTGGTGAGTGCCTGATACATTGTGCTTGGATCAATGCTTACCTTTATGTATTAGGCCTGACTGGGCTCATCAATTTCCCTCAGTTTAGAAATCATTCTTTTACGGACGTAACTGCACCTCACGTTGTGTGATCTGGACGTGAAATAGTCATAGATTTCTCAAAAAAAACCCAAAGACAAATGCCAAAAAAAAAAAAAAAAAAAAAAAAAGCCAGTGGAAGTCTGCTCATGATCAACCAGTCTGGTACCTCATCAGCATGTTTACGCCATCATCCCAGGGGCATCCAATCTGCTCAATTATCACAGTGGGAAACCTAGAGTCACCTTTTATTGTTCCCTTTCTTCAACCCACACATTCAATTCAGCATGAAACCCATGTTCAAAAGCTGCAGATTCTTCTGTGTTGCTCTGTCACCTTAGTTGGGGCCGTCACCATCTGTCACCACCTGTGCACTGATCTCTCTTTCTAAATCTTTGTTCTTCACAGATCCAAGCTCTTTGTCTACACATAGTAGTATTTGTTTCTTGAATCCACATTCTCAGCCACCTCCTCCTTTCTGTTAGTTTTAAGCAAACCCTCGATACTAAACCTCTATCCACAACTATACTATGTGTGTCTGTATGCAGAGTGCAGTATTATAAAATAGGTAGTTATATAATATAGAGGTATATATATATACATATGTGCACATGTTATAGGACTTATTCTCTGCCCTTTGATCAGTTGTGAGTTTCTGTGTTAACCACTGTCTGCTGTGGGATGTCCTTCTGTATGCTGTGAATATGTGTCTCTCCCATTGGTTGCTAATAAAGTTGTTTTGGCCTATAGCCAGGCAGAATAAGACTGAGTGGGGAAGCCAAATGGAGATACAGGGAGATGAAGAAGGGTGGAGTCAGAGAGATGCCAGCCAGCTGCCGAGGAAACAGGACATGTTTAAAAAAAAAAAAATGAGGTAATAAGCCACGTACCACATGAAAAAGCATAGATAAGAAATATGGGTTAAGTTAAATGTAAGAGCTAGCTATTAATAAGCCTGAGCCATCAGCCAAGCATTTATAATGAATATAAGCCTCTGAGTGATTATAATTGGAAGCGGCTGTGGGATGGGGCAGGACAGAAAAAAGCCTCTCTGTACAACTGTCCACTGCACAGAGGACCTTCAATGATGAGGTTTGAGAGCTGCATTAATCTATGGGTACAATAATACAGATTTAGAGAGAAATTTGATAACATGTCCATTCGCAGAATAATAGAAGCAGATTTACTCCTAGGGCCTATCTCTGAGCTCCCCAACCCTGGGTTCTCGGCCAGATCTACAGTATCAGGCATGTGTTTACATTTGAAAGTGGCTTATTATCTCCATAACATTGGTACCACCATTGTACCCAGGGGCATATCTTGCCAGGCTGGTTGTTATTGCAGCTCGCAGGGTTCACAGCTGGGTAAGATTGTTGGTAGCTTTTTTTTTTTTTTTTTTTTAACCTAGACGCCTACATAGTACTTTCTGGTACTATGAAGCCAAGCCAGCAGTGAGACGCTTACCAGTCAATACCAGTTTGAATTCTCCACATCCTGTGACCAATGTGTTGTGTCTTCAGCAATAGGCATTGCTATCCTGTTCTGGTGGGTAGTCAAGAGCAATGGTAATGGCCTGTGATGTTTTGAGGGTCTCCAGGACACCTCTGATCAACAGCTTGAGGATAGGTATCAGATCCCCTGGACAGGCAGTTGTGAGCCACCATGTGATTACTGGGAACAAAGCCCAGGACACTATGGAAGAGCAGCAAGCACTCTTAACCACTGAGCCACCTCTCCTGCCCTGTAGAAGATTTATTATACAGGGTGATGATGTGAATTTTACTCTCTGTTTTTAAATTAGAAAAACAAGATTTAATAGAAGTTTGGAAGGAAGACAGGGTCAAACAGATATCTTACTGTGTTGTTATTTACGTGTGTGTGTGTGTGTGTGTGTGTGTGTTGTGTGCATGTATGTGAGTATATGTATGTGAGTACATATGCACTTGTGTGAGAGTAGATTGGTGGTTGTTATGGGCTAGTGGGAGGGGCAGACAGAACTTTAGTCAAAGGCTTCAAAGTTTGAGCTATAATGGATGAAAAGTATAATAGAGACCATGTATATAGCACAGGACCTGCAGGAAACAGTAACAACACTGTATTGTATGTTTTAAGGTTTCTAAGAGAATAACTCTTGTTTATATTACAGAAAGAAAATAAATAAATATGGCAGAAAGAGTCCTTGTGAAGGAGAGATATGTTTATGGCATAGCTCGTGATGTGAGTCTATACTTATCTCTGAATTGATCAAGTTGATTCCTTCACTAAGTAAGTACATCTTTTTCTATATTAATTGCAACTCAGTCAAGCCACGAGAAAACGAAATGCTTTACTCAGGTAAAGAAACGTTGTCTTCTTTTGCAATATGCTAATGAGGGTGCCTCCAAAGTTGCTGAGACATGGTTTTTGAAACCTTGTTTTCACATGAAAAAGGGGTTCATGACCAAGTCAAGCAGCGATCTTTTAGCATCTTAGGTAGAGCATGCTGTGCTCTGCAAATATCTGTTAGGTGTCTTGCTGGTGACCCACACTATGTTACATAGTTCCTTCCTTGAAATTGACTTTCTTTCTGTTCTGATCTCTGCTGTCCTATTTTGGGTCCTCGTCATTTCTTACCGTAATTAATGAGATAGTTCTCTGTTTGCAGCCCCATTGCTGATGGTGTGTCTACGGTACAAACTGGTCTATCTCCTGTTCCTGCTTAAAGTCCCTCAGCAATTCCCCATCATCCTTGAAATAAAATTCAAGCTGGGTAGTGGTGGTACAGGCCTTTGTTTTTTTTTTTTTTGGTTTTTCGAGACAGGGTTTCTCTGTGTAGCTTTGCGCCTTTCCTGGAACTCGCTTTGGAGACCAGGCTGGCCTCGAACTCACAGAGATCCGCCTGCCTCTGCCTCCCGAGTGCTGGGATTAAAGGCGTACGCCACCACCGCCCGGCGGTACAGGCCTTTAATCCCAGCACTTGGGAGGCAGAGACTGGAGGATCCCTGTGAGTTCAAGGCCAGCCTGGTCTACAGAGCAAGTTCCAGGACAGCCAGGGCTACACAGAGAAACCCTGTCTCGAAAAACTGAAAAGAAAGAAAGTTCAAGCCAATCATGAGGCTATAAGGCAACAGAGCCCTCCAAGGACTGGCTCGTCCCTGTCTCCCTCCCCGTGTCCTCCCTCAGCTCACCTCATGTTCCCCTTGACTTTTCCACATCTTGCAGCTCTCAACACTCGCTGTCCGTGTTCCTATTTGTGGAGCCCTTTGCTCCACTAACTTTGGTCTGAACCCTTCCAGTTTGCCAACTCTTTTCTCCCCACTGTGACTTACCGCATCATTTCCGGCCCAGTCCCAGCTTCAGCTCCTCCAGGAGTCCCGGCTAAACTTGGCACCTTCCTTAGCATTCTGACTTGCAGCATCTACCACTTTAAAATGCTGGCTGGTTTTATGCTTGCTTCCTCCAACAGTGTGTGAGGGCTCCTCATGGTTTGAGATGATGACCTTATGCGTTAGCATGTCATGTGGTACGGCTGTGTGACGTGGGTGGAAAGAATCCAATCTAGAGATCGGCTGTTTAGACTCCTTCAGGCAGCATTCTAGGAACCTTCCAGAGCTGTGACAACTATGATATAACACATGCAAAGTCCTTTTGAAAGTGAACTGAGCAAGTAGAAAGCCACTGGTCGTTCATTCTGTCTTACGTGTAATAGCCCCTTGGTTCTCATCAGGTGGTGCCTCTATTAGTTACTTTTCTATGGCTGTCATAACATACCATGGCCAAGGCAACTCATGGAAGAAAGGGCTTGCTTGAGCTTACAGCTTCAGAGGGGTAGAGTCTGCGATATCAGAGGCAGCAGGCAGCGGGCAGGAAGCCGAGAGCTCACATCTTGAACCACAGATGTAACGCAGAGAGAGCTAACTAGAAATGTCTTGAGTAGTTAAACTCTCAAACACTGTTCCCAGGGACATTCCTCCTCCAGCAAGGCCACACTTCCTAAATCTAGCCTAACAGTTCCACCAACAGCGGACCAAGTGTTCCAATGCCAGACGATGGGGGGACATTGGTCATTCAAACCACCACAATGCCTTTCTCCATTTGGTAGTCACATGATTGCTGTCGTCACAGGCTGATGGATTATTTCTAGATCTTTTTCTTCAGTCCTGCCCTCTCTCCTAAGCTTTGTACCTTCTCCAACTACATGTGCCGTATTTTCACCTGTGACTTGTACCTTAGCCACTAACAGGTCTCTGAAACACTTCATCTTTCCTCCATCGGAATCTTCTCCTCTATGTGCCCATGAATGGCGCTGTCTGCTCTCAACTTTAGCTCATTATCTTTCTTAATGCCGTGGCATTGTGGAGCTGGAAAGGCAGCAGAGAGGTAGAGATGGGAGGCAAATCCTTCCGAGAGACAGTGTACTATTGCTATAATTAATGAGGCAATTCCATGTAGTTTATCTGATAATTAAAAGAGATTTATTTTAGGGGTAACTTACAACCAATAAGGGGTCCATTACAGGCTCCAGGAGAGATGAGGTACAGCCCAGCATAGTCCAGCATAGTTTTCTGGGGAACTCTGATTTGGTCTGCAAATCCAGTCTCCAGGACCATGAGGAGCTTAGAAAGTGAACACGTAGCATCTCGGGTCTTTAGGGGTCTCCTCTCGGCCACACCCCAGGGGCAGGTCGTAGGCAGATGTGACAGTTATTTGCTGTCACATTAGGGGCAATGTTTCAAGGTGGAACAGCTTGAAACATGAAAGATGGAACAGCTACCCACTACAGTGTACAAAGGGAAGCAGGGACGTGCTGGGCAGTGTGAGATGGGCTGAGCCAGGTGTCAGAGGACCAGGTAAGTCATGCTGGGGAACTTGCCTTAGGTTGACCATCAGAGCAATCCAACAGAGGCTGGTAGAGAGCTTTGAGGAGAGGGAGTACTTGATGAGACTCAGGCTTTGGGAATCTTAATCTCATTGCAGTGTGTAGAATGCATTGTAAGAGCTTAAATTCAGGTCAGAGTTCGGATCTGGATGCAGATCCTGAAATGATGGAATGGCTCGGGAGCTGATTGGAAACAAAGACAGGGTGTGGGGACAAGACTGTGCGGAACTCCGAGGTGAGGAAGAATGCCTAGGGGATGGCTTCTTGAAGGGCTACTCCTTTCTCCAGAAGGGAGTTACTGAAGGGTACCAAAAAGGCTCTGGGAGTGTGAGATTGCCGGAATTTAGCCCATGAAAGTGAATTTGACCTGGCTTCCTGACACACTTCCCTTGTCATGGCTGCAGTTGACATTGCCTGCTGTGACTGTGAGACAAGTGGTCAGGAGACATTGCATGGGAATGATCTTTGCCTCAGCTGCAGGGACATGAACTTAGGAATTGACAGCAAGGGAGGCTTATTTCCTTGGAAGTGGTTGCTGATTACAAGACCTTGATATCTCCCTTGAGCAAATGGATCCATTTCGGTTTCCATGTGTAGTTCAGGACCCCATTATGCTAATGAGTGCTTCTGAAGAAACCAGGAAAATGGTAGGTTGTAAAGCATGACTCACTCCCCCAAAGAGGCAGTGTTTTTCAGTTCACAATGCTCTGCTCACAAATGGGAAGGGAGAGTGAAAAGTCAGGACAGAGGAATTCCCTCAGATCTGATTTTGCTAAGAGACTTGGGATTAGACCAACCAGGCAATGTGGACGGTTTTCGTTAGAAAGTAAGTAGAACAAAGGAATGAAGGGAAGTCAGTTTCTTTCAAAAATGTCATCTTGGGACCCATAAGAAGAATGATGGCAAGGTCACAGGTCCATTTTCATTCGGGTCTTTTATGTTTGAGAAAATATTGCCATGCAGTGAAGTTAAGGATGCTGGGGGAAGGCCAAGAGAATCCGTTTTCCCACCTGGACAGCACAGTGAAAAATTTCCAATTATCACAGGTCCTTCCATGAAAAGTCACTGCAAAGGATGGTGTAGATTAGAGGTTTAAACTTAACAATGTTTTGCCTCATTAGAGAGAATTTAGTAAGAGGCTGGAGCTGGGTGATGGCGGCGCACGCCTTTAATCCCAGCACCCTTCTGGGAGTCAGAGGCAGGCAGATCTCTGTGAGTTCAAGGCCAGCCTGGTCTACAGAGAGAGTACCAGGACAGCCAGGGCTACACAGAGAAAACCTGTCTCAAAAAAACAAAAACAAAAAACAAAAAACAACACCACAAACAAACAAACAAACAAAAACAGAAACAAAACAACAACAACAAGCCAAAGGAGTCTGGAGAGATGGCTAAGCAGTTAATAGAACTTGCTATGTACTCACGAATACTGGAGTTCAATCCCAGCACCCATGGAACAAGCCAGGCATTTCATAATACCAGGTATCTCTAGCTCCAAGGGATTAGATACCTTCTGATTTCTGTGCTCATATAGCCACAAGCACCTCTACCCTACCCTACACACACACACACACACACACACACACACACACTAAATAAATAAAACATATGACTCTTGTTGGTTGGTAAACACCCAGATACTTGCATAGTTTCATGAATTGACCTTAGAGACTCACCCGGACACTGGCTCTTTACTTACCCATCTGTTTTGCTGGTACAACACAAAGAGTGCCTCCCACATCTTGGTTAGGTCATTTCAGCATCTGGAAACCTGCTGCCTAAACCCAACTCATAGACATGTCTAAAGCTAGGGAATTCACTTTGTGTACGTGATGTTGTGACTGAGAACCTGTCTTCTTATTAAGTAACTAACTTGCTTTTTATCCAAGTGCCCTCCACAAACACATTCAAGCATGCACACAAATGTTTCCCACAATCATTGCCAGATGCTCTGTGGTTTGAAAGAACACAAAGATTCCTAAAAGGCACATGGTTGTGGCTATAACAAAGTGCCAAGGAAAGAAAGAATATCATGGAAAATGCAACCTTGACATCTCAGTAAGGTACATACTAATATACACTTGTAAGTGAAGATTCACTTTACAGTAATAATGCTACAAGTGTGGATGAATTGTCCCAAATACATCATCATGAAAAATGGCAAGGATCTAAATTGTAATGATTCTATATCCTAAATTCAGTTAAAAATCAATGACTTCTGATTTGGAAGGGTGGCTTTCCAATGTGTCTTCTCTTTAGTGTCTACATTCTGTTTCTGAGCAGTTTCAATGGTGTCTCATCCTGACATCGTAATTGCCTCTCATACATTTATTTTGCTCTAACTTCCAATTTATTAGTCAGTGATGCAGTCACCAGCTGTATTTTTTTTACTGACATATGATGACTCCATATTTATGGAGCACAGCATGATAAATCTACATATGCATCATCTAGTTCAAGGGTCATATCAAGGCCACTGGCATTTACCTACCATTCCTTAAACATTTCTTATTTCCCTCTGTTGGGAAGCTTCACTTTCATTTATCCTAGTTCTTCATAAAATATATAACATTCAGGTACAATAAATAATACATAATGTTCAGGTACAATAAATAATATATAATGCTCATGTACAATAAATAATATATAATATTCATGTACAATAAATTAAGAATAAAATTAAATGTAAAATTTGAAAGAAAACCTGCATATAACATTGTAACTATAGTCACTCCACTGTGCTTACTATTCTCTTACCTAACCAACGTTAGGTGCATTTTTTCCATGCCCCCATCACTATCTTCTGCTGCTGCTGCTCCTCTTTATTCTAGCATTCGAAGATCAATGAGGTGTGGTGATACTTTATTTGTGCTGAAATGTGATTTTATTTGTATGTTAATAAATAAAAGTTGCCTGGGGGTCAGAGCCAAAAGTGAGCCATTTAGCAGAAGTCCGGCAGCGGTGGCACACACCCTTAATCTGATCACATGGCAGGCAGAGTCTCTCTGTGGTCAAGGACACAGCCAAGTGGTGACCCGAACCTTTAATCCCAGTACCAACCATAGAGACCTGGAGGTCTGTATAGACAGGCAGTGACGAGGAAGTCATGTGGTTGGATTTAGAGCCAATGAGAAGGCAGAACAGAAAGGCAATAAAAAAGATAGTCACACAGGAAGAAGGTCTCTCTCTCTCTGGGGAAGCGATGGCAGCGAGTGGTAAGCTAAAGGCTATTCGCTAGTGCTCTGATCTCTTGAGCTTTTAACTCTGTATTTGGCTCTATGATTCTTTTTTCTTTTTTCTTTTTTTTGTTTTTTTTTTTTGTTGTTTTTGTTTTTTTGAGACAGGGTTTCTCTGTGTAGCTTTGGTGCCTTTTCCTGAAACTCACTCTGTAGACCAGGCTGACCTGGAACTCACAGAGATCTGCCTGGCTCTGCCTCCCGAGTGCTGGGATTAAAGGTATGCGCCACCACCGGCCCTGTGATTCTTATTTAATAAGACCATTTAGAATTTTGTCTATAATGAGGAAAGCAAATCAACCAACCAACTAAACAAACAGAAACAGGGAAACAAAGAAACAAACTAAATAATCTACAGCTGGTAAGATGGCTCAGTAGAGAAATGGCCACCAAGCTTGGCAATCTGAGTCTGATCCCTGGGACTGACATGGTCAAGAGAACTGACTTCTGCAAGTTGTCCTCTGACCACATGTGTGCCTCCACACACAATAAATGGATACCAAACAACAACAATCACAACAAAACAAAAAAACCAACCAAAAAAAACTGAAAGGGAAAACCAAGGAGATGATATTGAGTACTCGTGTGTGCTAGATCTCACTTTGTCCCTGAGAAACCAGGTACTATTTCCTTCGTGGGAAGACCAGGAGGCTTATACATTCCAATTTCTAGTTCAAATACATTTTTCTTTTCTGAAACGAGAGTGTGATACCTTTTTGACTTAAGAAAACTGCATGTTGTTTGAATAAAAGAAATATTTTTTAACAACTGGCTTTTACTTGTAGAGCTTGCTAGGAATCTAAGAAAGCCAGAAAAACGATAAGAATTTAGGGTGACTTAATTTTAATTTATGGACTATTCCTGTAAAAATAAAAAAAAAAAAAAAACCAAAGCAACCAACAACAAAAACAACAACAAAACCCACTGATGGTTCTGGAACAAAGAAAAAAGAAGTGTTCTTTCAACCCTTGGGAGCTGTGGTCCCTTCCACCAGGTGCAAGCAGTGCGTGTCAAAGTTGGCAGCCATCATTCCAGAGGCTTTGAGTGTGGTCTCTCAGACTGTGTTGGTATGTCAGATGTGTGGAATTCTTCTGATCTCTGTTTCTCAGTTGCCATCATATCAAGGGAGGGAATCCGTGTTTGTTCTGTGACGTTTACGAATACCACAACTCTGAAGTCACCTTCATTTGTACAGATCCAGCTGTTGGCAAGGCTTTGCTCTTTGTGGGCTTCTGGTATCTGTGACCTTGTCCCTCCAGCCTCTGAGTGGTACTGTTCGCCTTCCTTGGCTAATGGTTTCTTCCTCCATTTTCAGAGTCCTCAGAGTAGCATCTTCAAATTTCTCTCTAGCTCTGTGAAACTGTCACATAATATTCTCTTTTGTTGTAAACTCATGTTTGCTTGTGGTGTGCGTGAGTTCCATACATCTGTGTGAACATGTGGAGGACAGAGAAGGATGTTGGGAGTGCTTCTTCATCATTCTTCATCTTGTTTCTTTAAGGTAGGGTCTCTCCCTGAACCCAAAAATCCCATTTTTTTTCTGCTTTTGAATTAAAAAAAATTTAAAATTTAAAATTCAAAAAATTTTAAAATGGCAAGCCCCAGCAATCTTCCTGTCCCTGCCCATGATATCACCAGCTCTATGAGCATTAGTGAAACCATGCCCAGCTTGTTCTATGGATGCTCAGGTCTGAATTCAGGTCTTCATGGTTACACATTAAGTCTCTCAACCACTGACTCATCTTTCCAGGCTCTTGTGTAGTAGACTACTTAAGTATCTCCTATGAAGATATGTGATAATATTTAGGACTTACCTGGACATTCCACAACAGCCCTAATTCAACTCCAAGATCCTGCTTTCACTCATACACACAGGAAGTATGAGCTTGGGTTAAAACAATCATCATTCAAAATTTAAAGCCATCATTGGGTAATGATTCATAGACATATGTTCTTTCTTTGTACTGAGTATTGAACCCAGGGCATTGAGTAAGCTAGGCAAGTACCGTGTCACCGAGTTAAACCCTAGGCCTAGTACTCACATTTTCTGTATTTTGGTTCTTATCCTAGGGTCCCCAATGCTGCAACTGCAGTTGCTTGTGACTTATTGGACAGAGGTAGGAGAACTATGTTTTCAGCATATTTTTCTCTGAGTTAATTTATCTTTTTTAAAAAATGTTTGTTATTTGTCTTAAGCCTGAGATGGCCTAGAACAGGCCCTATAAACCATATTTGTCTTGAGTTTGCAATCATGCCCCTGCCTCTGCCTCCCCAGGGCTGGGATTACAGGTGTGACGCACTACACTCAGTTATGAATAGTTTATCTAATTGAAAGAAATTCCTTGATGGAATACTTGGAGTAGGATTTTAAGATCTGAGATAGCTTTCCCGGTTTGGTTAATTTATATTAGTTAGTGGAAGGAGTACAGCCTTGCCAGTACCTTGATTTCAGCCCCATGACACCTATTTTTAGAGATCTGACCTCCAGAAATGTGTGATACAATCAATACATTTACATTGTTTTAAGCCATTGAATGTGTGGTAGTGTGTAATAGCATTAGTAGAAAAGTAATGCAATGTGACTTATCAAAGTTTTACTTAATATATATAGTTAAAAATTCTGGATCTGGCTTGAACAGCCCAGATGTACACCTTTATGCCAAGATATACCCATTGTTGTACCAAAGTTCCATCTACACTGTCAAAACCAAGTCATCATAACTGGCCAAAGTGGGGAGAATAATTAACTACTGAGTGCTCAGTCATAAAGCAGACATTGATATCACCCCCATCCAGGGCTCAGGAAACGTCCTGGGAGAGCGGATGGAAAGGATGTAATATCTGAAGGATGAGGTGTAGTATTATGGCCTGCTGTCTTCCAAGCATGGCATGGCTGTTGCACCCTTGAATTCATAGCAGCTATGATCATCTGTACAAGACCTATGTGTTGTGTGAATCCTAAATGGTCTTTTAATAAAAATCCAGAGCCAGATATTGGGGTAAATGTGGAAAGATCAGAGGAAACAAGCCACAGCCACTTCTCACCTTGCCAACTCCTCAGTCGATCCTGTCTCCACTAATCCTCAGCCTGAATACTCCTGAGTCCTCAGCTGAAAGTGGCTTTTAGTTCCTGTCTCCTCCTCACGCCTTCTATGCCTTTTTCCCACCCAGCCATTTCACTTCGTGTCTCAACCTTCCTAGTGCTGGGATTAATGGCGTGTGTGCTTCCCAAATATTGGGATTAAAGGCGTGGGCCCCCACTGCTTGGCTCTGTTTCTCTCCTAGACTGGATCAATCTCATGCAGCCCAGTGTGGCCTTGAACCCGTAGAGGTCCAGACATATCTCTGCTTCCTGAGTGCTCGGACTAAAGGTGTGTGCCACCACTGCCTGACCTCTGTGTTTAACTCTGTGGCTGGCTCTGTCCTCTGATCTTCAGGCAAGTTTTATTTCTTAGATTATAAACAATGTATCACCACACCTATGCAAGATGGGCCCATCAACATCCTGTCATGGAGGGAGGGGAGACTCACGAGTTTCTACCCTTGTCTGAGGATTTACAGGCAAATAATGGTTGATGAGGATGGACTGACATTTTCTCCAGTGGTATACCCACTAGTAAGGTGTCCATGCGCCTGTAAATAATCCCCCACTCATGCTCCTCTAAGCAACCCTAAATGAAACTCATTGAGTCATAGTTTCAGAAAGTCATGAAAACAGAAGTTGGGAAGAGGTTGGGGAAGAGTGGGAATGGGAGGGGACAGGAGAGGGAGATGGGGTGAATGTGACCAAAGTGCATTATATACGTGTATGAAAATGTCACAATGAAACCCAGCTAGGTGTGGTTATTATATGCTATTAGATTCTAGTTTGGGTTCGTCATTCATTCATTTGAGTGCGACTCAGATAAACGCCTATGCAGGAGAATATTGGACATGGGTAATTGAAGGTATATGTTGGCATCATAGCCACTCAGATAATTGCTGGTTGTAGTGTGAGATAAAGTACAGAGGAGAAGAGTATTGGCACAGTAAGTTCTAAGGGCACAAATAAGCTGTGCGAGCAGCTAGCCTGATCTCACGGGCAATTGGTTTTGATTAACAAGGGAGGGAGAAAGTAGTGTCTTAGAGTGTATACCATGGGATGTTAGCACCAGTCGTGACACTGTGAGCGTAGTCACAGGTGCCCTCAGCAGCCAGAAAATAGCAATTTACTGTTGACTCAGTTATGTACCATTTGGGAGGCGGGCCACCACAGCCTGGGGTGCTGTCCCACAAAATGCAATACACCCTAGAGCCAGTGAGCCATGGAAGTACTGTTGCTATAATTTTCTCCTGTTGTCCTAGAGTCTGCTTCAGTCAGGGAGGAAATGTCTGGCTCCCCTCTCTCTTGCACCCCAAAGCCCACACACATGAATTTTGTTCTCCATTTCTGTAACTCTGGGCTCTTTTCTGAAGATTCTCCAAAGACTGTCAGACATGGAGGCAGAAGCAAACAGAAGTCAAGTTCATACAGTGGCCACCGGAAGGCTGAGGCTCAAATCATTGTTGTGTTCCAAAGTCCTTATTTCTTCCATTAAACTCCAGAGGAGACAAAGCAGGATCATCAGTAAAAGGGATAAAGACGTTCCTAGTAACTTGATAAAAACAAACCGAGTAGGAAATCTTTACCCCAATTTCAAACCCCATGGTAAGGAGCACTGAGAAGCCTTCTAACGTAAAAGCCAAGTGCATCCTGCCTCCTCACACCCTGCACCCAGTCATCCATCCCTGTGCATGTGTTTGATTGGGAGTGCACATCAGGGCAGAGCCCAGAACTAGTTCCCGAGGACACAGAGCCATGTGTCCTTGCTGCGCTTGGTGGTCCGCATGTCCCAGGCCCCCACAGAGTGGGAGGGAGGCGAAATGCTTAGGATGTTGTGGGGTAAGACTTCAAGGGAGTCTGCTAGGTACGAGCTCGAATGTTCTCCATTCTTGCGTGGTGTTTAAATGGATCCAAGACCACAAAGAGCATTTTTGGGTCCCAGCCTTTTCTGTCTGGAATACAGGGCTGCTGCTGGTGTTCCAGAAGAGCTGGAGGGCACATCTGGAGGTTTCCTGGTTACTCAAAGCACCCGGGAATGATGCCATCTCATCTTCCCAATGCGCTACAGAATAATTTCCCAAGCTTGTACACAAACGTCAACTCCAAACTTTGACCTTGGGTCAGCAGAAAGCCTCCAGCCTTCTGGGATCAGTGGTTCTCAACCTTCCTAATCCTGCAACCCTTTAATGTGAAAATCTGATCTGCAACCCGTGTGGAAGGGCCGTTCGAGCCCCAAAGGGGTTGAGGTCCGCAGGTCGAGGACCACTGATTTAGATAAGCAGGTGATGCAGCGTGGAGTTAAAACGAGGACTAGGGAGTGTCCTTACAAAAGTCTCTTTCAGACTGACAGACAGTTTGCATGACATGGACTGAAGGACCCTTATCAAATTTGTCCTTGTTCCGCACAAAACCCTGCGTTGGCCTTGTGTGCCTGTTTTAGCCTTCCCAACCTGGCAAAGGATGGACACATCCTTATGCAGCCCTTGTAGAATAACCAGCTGAAATCCTCTTTTCCCAGAGAAAATACGAAAGACATCTTGCTCACATAGTCCCTAGCTGAGGAGCCCTAGCTGGCTTTGCAGGTTCTTGTGTTTTCTACTGAGTGATGGGAATACTAGGTCACCTCTTCTCTTACGGCTTCCCTGACCTGAAAGCCTATGTCCTAATGACTGGTGGGTGCTGGTACATAGTTTCTCATTGTCATGAAGGCCAATACAGGATCCTGTTCACTTTTTGAGCCTGATGGTTGGGCAGCTTTTGGAGTTACTGTTGGTGGACAGGCCTTAATTTTCTTCCCGTAATGATTCCTGGCATGGACCTTCTGCTCCTTGTCTTTCCCTTGAGGGTGAAGCTTCATCAACCCCCTTCCTTCTGTCAACACCCACCGTGAACACGCAGCAGGCAGATCTCCTCCAGTGCTGAGCTCTGTGTCCCAAATGGGATACTTTGCCTTCCAAGTTCTTCAGACCCATTTCATCGTGTCTGTGTTTTGCCAGAAAGAGCTGCTTCAGGGACAGCTCCTCTCAAGCCTTCCTCACCCGTTTCTCCCTGAGGCAAGCCCCTCACTTCTTAGCTCACAACCGAGAGAACATTCTGTCGTACTTTGCAATCGCTGTCACTCAAAGTGCAATGCTTTAATCTTGTGATGCCGTAATAATAAACCTTTCGTAGGACTATTCCGTTTGACAGGAAGCTGAGAACAGTAGAAGAGAGAGACAGAGAGGATGAGGGAAAAGCAGAAACAGGAGAAGGAGAGCGAGAAAGGGAAGTCCATCGCAAGACTCAGGATACTTCCATGGTCCTGACCAAAAGAGGAATGGGGTGGACATTCCCCAGGGCAGGAACGAGGGAACCGCTGCTGTCTTGTGTGGAGGAAGCCTGAGCAGGCATTGGTGCAGGTCATGAAAGTGGACTGGCAGTCGAGTGTGCAGGGCTCGCCTCTGCTGTCCTGCTCACCAGCTGTAGAAATCTAACGAGGTCACACCAGTGAATGCTGTTGCTATGTCACATGACTAGGAAAAGAAGGAGAGAAGCACCCGAGGAAGAAGGCAGGACTTCCAAAGAAGGGACTTTCCGGAAGCTCGAAGGAAGCGTTGACTCAGCAGATGACCTAGACACCCGGAAAGGGTGCTTGGGTCAGGGAGGGAGGGAAATGCCCACGTTGACAAAGCAGACGCCAGGGGCTCTTGTGAGAAGGGTGGACAAGGAAGCTAGGTGGGACACCTCTTTGTCTGGGGGGCGGGGCTTTCAGGAATCCCACGGAAGAGAGAAAGACGGTGCTGAGACTCTGAGTAGCTCTTGTAGTGGTGACTAGCAGAGGCCCATCTGGTTGGATCCTAAACATTAGCAAAGGGTTCAACTGATGTATTAATGACAGCTCCTTTTGTGCCAGCCAAGCCAGGCTTGAGCCAGATTCCTGTGACTTTGAGATGAAGTCCTGCTTAAGCTATTTCCTTAGAGCTTGGGGGTATATTTAAGATCCCTTCTTTTCCTTAATGGCTAGACAGTGGAGCCTGCTCTCAGCTAAAGTTGTAACTGTGAAGAGAATCCTTGGGCAATTTATTATTCTTACTTAAAAAAAATTCTCTCCTTTCCTCCCTCCCTCTCCCCTCCTTCTGGCTGTACTCTAAGTTTGTACCACTTTAATTTTTTTTAGGTCTTCCTTCGGTTTTCACAGGTCTTTCCCCTTTCTCCCCTAGTTTTCTCAGCATATGTCCATTGTACAAGACAATAACTGTCACTGTCTATTTGTGTTCGTGCATACTGTGATCGTGAGCTTGATCGTTAATTAGTCCTTGACATGTAGACACTCTTAACTTTTGAATGTATGTATGTCATTTTTTTTCTATTTTTCATGTTCGCATTTAAATGTATCGATATTGCACATAGTTTAAAAACTTTAGGGGCCTGGTGGTGGTGGTGGTGG
>CABHPH010160587.1:13857-33689 GCA_902168325.1 Peromyscus nudipes | reverse complement strand
GAGTTAGTGCAAAATGTACTGTCAGTGCACCACCCAGAGTTAGTGCAAAATGTACTGTTAGCGCACCACCCAGAGTTAGTGCAAAATGTACTGTCAGTGCACCACCCGGAGTTAGTGCAAAATGTACTGTTAGTGGAACACCCAGAGTTAGTGCAAAATGTACAGTGAACGGCTGCTGAGACACCCAGGTTTGAATTCAGTTTTAAACAGTGTGCATTGTTAACATAAGGGAAACATTTATAATTGGGAAAGTTCTTTCTAAATGTGGAAAAGGGCACTCTACTACCTAGCATGCTTGAGGTCCTAGGTTCAATTCCTGGCACTGCAGTTAAACCAAGGAAGTAGAGTGGGTGACTACTCCTGCCGCACACCCGGGATTTATCAGCTGTGCTCACTGGCTGGATTAGACATCCACTGATTAGCAAGTGTACCTGTTATAAACACCGGCACTATGCCAGCTGTTACAGAAAACAGGTTTTAGAGGCTAGAGATGGCTCAGCAGTTAAAAGTTAAGTTGCTGCTCTTGCAGAGGACTGGAGTTTCGTTCCCAGCACCCACATTGGTCCACCCACGACTGCCTGTATCTCCAGCTTCAAGGGTTCTGATGCCCTTTTCTGGCCTCTTGGGGCCCACAGTTACATGACATATATTCACATACACATATACACCTAACGAGAAATAAAAATAAATATTTTTAAAAAGAAAGAAAAACAGGAGGTTACCAATATATCTTCACCTTGAATGCACATTTGATGAAAAAAATATGACCACAGATGAAATGTGAATGAGCAAAATGAAATGATATCCAATTAAGATGTTCGACATCTGATGTCACTTGTCAGGGAGTCATCTCAATGCTGATACAACCTTACTTCTGTTCATTCAATTCCTTAGCTCCAAGCTACCCCTTCCCAAGCAGGATTCTATGACTGGAGGATTTCCCACCAAGCTGGCTCCTCCCTGTATTGTTTATCTTAAAGCTTTTAAATATTGATTCTTTTTTTTAACCTTAGCCTTGTTTTTTAGATTTATAGATTTTATTTTATGTGTGTGAGTGTTTTACCTGCACATATGTCTGTGTACCATGTGCATGCCTGGTGCCCAAGGATGTCAGAGAGGGCATTGGATCCCCTGGGGCTGGAGTTACAGTCATATGGATGCTGAGAAGCTAACTCGGGTCCTCTGTGAGAGTGACCAATGCTCTTAACCACTGAGCCATCTTTCCAGCCAATTCTTCTTTACCAGATTCCAGAAATGAGCTACCACAAGCAAAGGGCTTCCTTTGTTTAGAAGACACAGCAACCAATAAGATGACAGCAATCATCGATGACATCTTCTTTCATCTTTGAATGTAGGCTGCTATGGAGGAGAGCATGTGACCTTGGGAAAAGCAGTTCTCATCTGCTGAGCTGTAGCAAGAACCTTATATAAGATGGAGTCACAGTAGTGAGCGCTCACTCAAGAAAGATTTCGGGGTAGGGAAATGGCTCACTGAGCAAAAGGCCTGTTGTACAAGCAGGAGGGCCTGAGTGTAGACTCCAGAACTCACGAAAAGCTGGATGTAGTGGTGTGCACATGTATTCCCAGAACAGCTGCGTAGTTTCAGATACTTCTGCCCATCCTTCCCCCACCTCCTTAATTTTCATCCACAGGTCAAGGAATCCAAGTTGGGTACACTGCCAAATGCATCTTCTTTAATTTTCCATTCTGGGACAGGGGAAAGGACCACTGGTTGAGTCTACTGACTCTGTAGACACACTGCAATCCTGTAACTGTCATGAGCTTCCAAGCATTGCCAGGTGTCACATGCTCCTGGTCTGTGTATCTGTGTCAGGTTGACCTTGACTCCCACAACCTTGGCATGCCTGGACTCAGTGTTTCCGTAGCATATGGTTAACTGAGCTCCTGTGTGTAGACTGCTTTAGGGAAGTGTCGGGTCACCACAGTTTTGAAGAAACCCTTTCCCAGGAAACCTGATCACTCCGTCATTGGGCTCTGTACTTGAAAACTGGCCTCGTCTGAACCAGGATGGTAGGACACGCTGTTGAGAAATCCTGCCTTTAGAATCTTGGCCATGCATCCTTGGCTCCCTTTGGTCTGGGAGGCTGAATGGTTTGCTTGTTGTCTGCCGTCTCTTTTGTCCCGAGTACTATGGAATTGTGTTAACAATCCCCATCCTTATCTGTGAGCCAGATCTCCGATCGGTCCTTTGCTCTTGACCTTCCTCTAGGCAAATGCTACCACCTGGCTTCTAAGTATTAAGTGGAACCCCTACAGCTGTTGTGTTGGGCTCCTCCTTTCTGTGCCCAAATCCGCTGGCAATTTCTGCAGTGACCTCTCTGATCAGACACAACCTTCAGAAGCTACTCACCACTGAATTTCTTAATTATGCTGGAACTCACCTTATCAGTCCATATCTAAATGCTCTGCTCAGTAACGTTATAACAACAGTTATCCAGTGAATCTTCTGGCCATATGTCATCTACCATTGTCTTTGATTGCCTAGAAAGTGTCCATAACAATATGGACAACAATGTATTACTTTGTGGCAGGCTTTTTCCATTCTTCATTTAGGTTCTAAATCATCTCGTATCATATTCATGCCATCCACAGCTGCCTTGATAGGATAACTCCAGTATCCAAGAAGAATATGCCCAAGAAACAGATCCTCCATCATCTAACTTGAATAACGCCGACCTTGAGGCAATCCTTACACAGTCCACTCCCACTTACAGTCTCCTGGCTTTGGTAGGACTGGTGGTGCTTCTTGTGGCCTACAACTTCTTCCCTTACCAGACCAAGCTCAGTCATCTGCCAAGCTGTTGTAGTGCATCCTTAGGGTTTGGCCTGGTGACCAGGAGAGAATCTGAAAAGGAGACATCAAGCACTTTACCCACTTTAGTTCTGGGACTGGCTTCTTTACCTTCATGATAACTCCTCGCCTGCTATATTCTAATCTGGCAAGGAGGACTTGAATTCGGGAGAGTGACCTTCTTTAAATAGTGTTGAAGAGTGGTGACAACCGAAGGCACTGTGGACAGTACCACTTTCTGCATCTGTGGGAAGAGAGTCCTTCAGTTCTAACGGGGGACTTAGGTGTCGTGTCCCACCGCCACACCTTCTCTCTTGATTATGTAGGGAGATGCAATGTCTAACGCAGGCGAGAACATTCAGGATGCAAACTTTAGATAGTTCCCATCTAACAGGCTGTGGACCCAGAAGCGGGGTGTTTGGTTTGGGGAAACTATGTCGGTTAAAATGAAGGTAGTTTGCTGAGTCGGGGAGAACTGGGGTGAGCTGTGGGAAGGTAACCTAGATTTGGGAGACAGTTTCACAGTTTCAACCTAAATGACTGAAAAAGTCTTTCAAGCCCCCTGACCTTCAGTTCATCTAGAAATAAGGGAGGGAGGCTGGTAGTACCTACGATATACAAAGAGCCTCAAAACCTAGAGATTGAAAAATTAGAATAGAAAATTAGAAAAGACAGATCTTCCACTAAATAAGATAAACAGATGGCAAAGGAGTGTGTGAAAAGAGATTCAACACCATAAACCATCAGAGAAACACAAACTAAATCAGCAGAAGATACACTAAGGAGCTGAGAGTTACTGGTGGTTAAAGGCACACACTACTCTTTCAGAGGAACTGGGATCGATTCCCAGTACCCATGTCAAGAGGTTCACAACTGCCTGTAACTGCAGCTCTGAGGGATCTGATGTCCTCTTCAGGCCTCCCAGGCTCACTCACACATACATGGCTATACTCACACACATAAATAAAGTAATGTAAAGATCCTACTCTACTATCAGAATGGCTTAGAACTTTTAAGGACATCAGCAAATGTTGACAAGGATATTGAGACTCATACACTGATCCTGGGAATGTGAAATGGGACAGTCACTCTGAAAACAGGGCAGCAATGTCTTCAGAAAGCCAAACATCTGCCTATTATATGACCCAGGAAACATACTCTTAATGGTAGTTATTCCCAGAGAAGTGAAAATGAAAAATTCTACATGTGAATTTTCATAGCAGATTGATTTGCAATCACCAGAAATAACCCAAACATCTTACAACAAGTGAGTAATTGGATAAACGGTGCTAAAATCAACACTCTGGAATACTACCCCCCAATAAAAACTAGAAAACTATTCATAGAAGCAACAACTTAGGTGGATATCAAGAGAATCATGCTGGGAGGGAAATTCCAAACTTTGGTACAGTGTGTCTCACATAGAGGTACACGAATCTCTCCATATACTAAAGTTCCAGGCTGGGTGGCACAGGCCTGTAATCTCAACTACACAGGAGGCTGAGGCAGAAATATTGCAAGTTCAAGGCATGCCTGTGTTACAGATTAGGTTCATGGCTACTCTGGGCAACTTAGTGAGATGGTCTCAAAGTCAAAAGTAAACAGAAGGCTGGGAATACCTTTCAGTGGTAGAGCATTTGTGTAGCATGTATAGATTCAGTTCCTAGTGTGGCAACCAATCTGTCAATTAATGAATGAAAATATATATCTATAAGCACAGTAAAAACTATGAAACCTGAATAAGATTCATAGGGTCTATCTATGCCAATTTTCTGGTAGTGAATTGTGTTGTAGTTACAGAAACTGTTGTCAACTACTAAAGACCGGTATGTATATCAATTCTTTACTATCTAGTAGTAGTAATAGGTGTGTGTGTGTGTGTGTGTGTGTGTGTGTGTGTGTGTGTGTGTGTGACTGCCTTACAAGATATGGTCCAGGTAGTTCAACAATGTTGACTCATGATGGAAAGGTCAAGAATTCGGCTGGAAGTTATTCGGTTCACAAAGTTGGATATCTCAGCAGTCCTCACCTGGCACTGGAGACCTGGAAGATTCCTGGAGAGCTGCTGCTATTCAGGCTTTGTTGGAATCCTGACTATGGTGAAGGAATGTCTCAGCAACAGGATAGATGCTGGTGTGAGTGGGGTGGGACAAGCAGGCAGAAAGAAAAGTCTCCTTCTGGCTGTCATCAGAAGATGGGGCCCAGACTCAGAATGTGTCTTCCTGCTTCAAATAAATCTGATTAAGAAAATCGACCACAGGGCTGGAGATATGATGACTCAGTCATTAAAGGCTAGGCTCACAACCCAAACTATAAGAAAATCCCTCATAGGCATACCCAGCAGCTTGGGTTTTAGTTGATTCAAGATGTAGTCTGTTGACAGCCAAGACTAGCCATCACAGAACCCAACTCTAGTCCTCCACGAGAGCAGTAGAGAGAAATTAACCACCGTTTCTTTAGTCCCTCTGTATCGTGTATTAGAACTGCATGTGAACCTGATTATCTCAATAGTTAAAAAATAAATAAACCCTTGCGTGAGAGATGGCTTCAGGGTTACAGATAATACATTAAAAAAAAAAACCGCTTATCATCAACCTTCAACTCCAGTCAGAGATTAATTAAAAAAATCCTGTGATTTCCTAATCTGTGTCAGACATTGTGCAGACATGAAACAAATATGTATGTACATGAAAGTCAAAATGTCCATGGTGTGGTGCATATGGTGAGAAATTTTTACTGAGTCTCGAGGTTAAAGGAGAATGTCCTGCCTGATTAAGTGGGTTAAGAAAGGACCAGAAGAGGAAAACAGCCACATGGAGCTGAGGAGGAGGTGGGTCATTCCAGGAAGAGGAAATTCGCTGGCGCTTTGCCAGGAAAGTAGTGGATTGGGGGTGTGCAAGGTCCCCAAATGAGTCTGGAAAAGCAGGGAGAGCCAGCTGGGGTGGGGTTCCCAACAGTACAGCAATGCGAAGACCTGGAAAGGTTCCAGACAGAGGTGACTGCAGCTGCAGAAGAAAACATGAGCTATTTTAGGACTTTTGATTACAATGGCAAGTTAGCGCAGGAATAGGTTACCAGCAGGGCTCGGGGAGCATTCTCTTGGAAGAAATCGAGTTGGCTCTTAAGAAAGATAAATAACTTCACGTAGGAAAGTATGCAGGACAGAGCTGCAGGGGGCTGTAAAGTGGGTCAGGGTGTGGGAGCCAGGCACAAAGCAAGTGCAGCAGACCTTGGTCCCTGGATCAGGCCCTTGGTAGCCACTGCGCTCCTCTTGTCGTAGGCGGGGAGACCATTCTGGGAGCTGGCTGAGCATTTCTCGACTTCCTCTTACAGGTGATAGGTTGCTGGGTGACATGGCACTTCCCCTCTAGACTTGGTGACATCCGGCTGTGCACAGACCCAGGTTTAGGTGATCCTGTGTCGCTTGTCTGGCTTCCTCGTGATGATATGAGTTCCAGGACCCCTGTTCTGGATGTGGCTATGTTGACTACCTCTTGCACAATGCTGACACATAAGGAAAGAAATGGCTATAACAGTCTTGTAAATAATAAATATAAACATTTCCCAACAACTGAAGAGAGACATCTGCACCTGTATCAGTAGATGATTATTTTCCTAGAGTAACAAGTGTGTGTAATAGTTGAGTCATTTGTAACAAAGAGAATTGGGAGGGAAATGGTCTTCATTTTCAACAAATTCTCAAGGACATTTTTTTCTTCCTCCTATATAGTCCCCTAAACTAGGCTAAAGTCCAGCTGACTTCTTTCATTTTATTGTATTTCATATTTTTTTTTCTATTTAAGAACAAATGTGGAATGACTGTGGGGTGCTTGGCCCCAAAGAGGACATCTACACTACCCCCCTCCCAGGGAACATCATGAGAGGGCTGAAAGGCTGTGAGGGCCAGAGGTCAAGGTGGGGAGGGACTATGATGACACAGTGTCTTCTGGGTATGACAGGGCCATTACGCTCATGTACCCACAGTAGCCATGGCTGCCTGCACAGGAGCCACATAGATTAAGCCCGTCACCATTCCAGCATGGATGAGAGAGGGGCTCAAGAGACCCTGACACTGACTGAGAGTTATTGGCATTTGACATCCACTGGAGAAAAGAGCGTTTTCTTCAGGAATGTGGCCTCTTGTAGGTTGGCCATGCTCTAGTGGACGGCCCTATCCCTGTGCCTGTATAGACAGGGCTGACAGGACTCACTAGGTTATAAAGAACAAAAAGAAGATATGTCTCGTTTCAAAGAGATATGGTTGGGTGGCATCTGTGATAAGTTGGAGGGGGAGGGTGGGAATGGATATGATCAATGCACTGCATACATGTATGAATTTTCCAAGAGTGGATAAATAAAATAAAAATTAAAGAGAAAAAAAAAAGGTTGGGGTGGGGAAGCTCGTAAAACCCGGGGAAACAGGGGTCATAGGCAAAGTGTCTAAGAAAGGTCTCAATTGCACTCAATGATTAATAATTATGTCGATGGCTGTCTGGGTACAACATGCCATACCCACAGTACATTCAGCACTTCATTCATTTCTATAAAGAGCATGAGCGGAAATGTTTATTGACTATATATTCAACAACAACAACAACTGATGATCAGCATTAGATCAATAGAAATTGACAGTGAGACACAAATATTGACCGGTTGGAAGACAGGCAAGCCTACTGTGGAAGTCACTTTTCCCATAACTACAACCAAACACTAACGCTGCAGACTTGAATGGTGAAGGGTTTGCGTTGGTGCACGGTTCAGAGGATAAAGCCCATCACATCTGCAGGACCAACATGAAGGCAGGACCAGCCCTTCATGGCAGTGGGAGTTTGAGACCATTTATTCACATCTGACTGGATCAGGAAACAGAGCAACCAAGCCAGAATCAGAGCCAGCCCATAACCCTCAAGTTTCATCCCTACTACCCAATGTCTGTGAGTGAGGCTTCATGCCCATACAGCCTCCTGAAACAGTGCCTGAAACAGCTGGGGACCAAGTAATCAAGTATGTGAGCTTAGAAGAGATATTTCACATTCAAACAATAACATCTGCTAATTTAAAGAACGGTACTTATGTACTTCTATGAGGTCATATATCTGGCTGAAGGAAAAATGGGCAATAATCCTCTAATAACTTACACTGAATGATTTCTAAATTGACCAGGA
Source organism: Peromyscus nudipes (assembly GCA_902168325.1). Lineage (NCBI taxonomy): Eukaryota > Metazoa > Chordata > Mammalia > Rodentia > Cricetidae > Peromyscus > Peromyscus nudipes. The sequence goes on along the minus strand of CABHPH010160587.1, from coordinate 25,712 downwards.
ACTCTATAATGCTCAAGTCCATCCTGGTAGGGGCTAGTTAATAATTAATTTAAAGAGATTATCAAGGAAAAGTTAAATTAGTAGAGGCACTATTCCATTTATAGAATACCTCAGTGAAGAATCCCTTTATTCAGTCTGACCATAGCCTGATACCCAGAGTAGGCTATAGAAATTACGCCCTTAATGCACAGAAGAAGATTATGTACATAATGGGAAAAATGAAGATCAAAAGTTCTGTATCTCGGGACTGGAGAGACGGCTTAGTAGTCAAGAACACCCCATCTTCCAGGGGATCTAAGTGTGGTTCCCAGCACCCATGTAAGGCAGCTCACCGCTGAGAGTGTGGGACCACTCGTTATTTCAGAATAAATCTAGAGCTTGGGTTTCATATCTCACCAGGAGGTCGGCAGATACCAGAATGACAACATTCAGAACTCCAGGCTCATGACATGGCTTGGGTATTCACCGAGGCGTGACTCATTCATTCCACTTTTTCCCTTGAGCTTAATTATTTTCTAATGAGTATCTATGTCTCCACCGCCCAGCCCAGTAAGAACATGGTCAATAGCTTCACTTCTGTGGACTCTTTCTTCCCATCCTCCTCCTCCATTGAGACATCTTCCACCTTGAATTTTCTCTTTCTCGATTTCTTGCTTTAAAAACGACTTTCGCATGCATATAAAACTGATGAAATTTCATTCAAAACAGCAACAATTGTTTACCCCTACTATTTTGACAAACGAAACTTATAAAAGATTGAGTGCAGGGCCAATAATCTCCTGGAACTTCCTTTGTGGTTGTTGCTCAGTCTTTGTTCATCCTGTTATTTTTGAATTCTTCCTTAAATTTATTTTTATTTTTTAATTCTATATCTGTGTATATATGGGTGGAGGTATTTGTAGACCAGAAGCATTGGATTCCCCTCTGGAGCTAGAGCTAGGCCGTTGTGAGCTGCCTGACATGGTGCTGGGGAGGAAACTTGGGTCCTCTGCAAGAGCAGTACCTGTTCTTAACCCCTGACCACCTCTCCAGTCCCTCATTCATGTTATTGTTTATAATGACAATGCATCCCGTTTCTCTGCTATACCTCATTGCATGGTATGAATGTCCCAGGAGTTTGACCCCTCAGTAGAAGGCTGAGTTATCTCGAGCTTTCTAGTCCCATGAAACATGCTGCTCTCCATATCACTGTGCACATCCACTAGTGCATGTCTCTAGGAATGATTAGAAAAATATAAATGAAGGTTCAGATAGACTTTAGTTATCAAAATATTTACAAGGGAGCTGGAGAGAGATTCAGCAGTTGAGAGCACTTGCTGCTCCTGCAGAAGTCCTGGGTTTGGTTTCTAGCACCCACATCGGGCTTGCAAGCATCTGTAAGTCCAGTTCCAAAAGGTCTGGCACTCTCTTCTGGCTCCAGTGGCCATGGCACTCGTGGGGTACACTTACAAACATATAGGCAAAGCACTCATGCAGTTATAAACGGAAATAAAAATCTTTAAAAAGTATGTACAGGTCAACAACTAAAGCCTGTCAGTGTCAGGGGTTAGAATGATGAGTACTAACAGGATATTGGATGTATCACTGCTGGGAGTTTAATCACAAGCACCATTTACCATTTAAAACAACTTGTCACTAGGCTGAGCACAGACATGCCCCATAACACATCACAATAAATGTAGAATGAATAATTGAATGAACCCAACCTGTTAGTCAGGCCACTTTCCATCTCTTCTCTTTTTTTGTCTCACAGTGTCTCGTGGTGACTTTTCTGCACTCATGGTTTCTGAGGACCAGCCCATTTTCCTCTCTCTGTCTCACGGTCTGCCGTGAAATCAGCTGCAATCCCCAAACAGCTGATCCGCCTAATATGCAAGCTTTCTCTTGACACGGCATCTGTTATAAGGACTAAATAAGCTGGTAAAGGTAAAGTGCTCCTAACAGTGTCTAGCACAGAGTGAGAGCTATGCTTGTTTTTATTGTTTCTCCCTAGGAGCTCTTTGAGGAAAATGTGACTCTCCGGCACAGAAATTAAGTGTTCTTGGTTCTTTGCTAAATATAATTGTATATTTCCTTCCATGTCTTCCAATTTGTTTGGGGGATTAAATATCTCTTTTCCCAATATGATTTTTAAAGGTTTATTTTTATGAGAGAGAGGTGGGAGGGGGATAATGAGAAAGAGAGGGAGAGGAGTGGCTGAAAGAAGGCATTGGATCTCTTAAAGCAACAGTAACAACAGTGGGTGGTTGTTGTGAGTGGCCTGATGTGGGTGCTGGGAACTGAACTTGGGTCCTCTGGAAGAACAGCAAGTGGCCTCGACAGCTGAACCATCACTCTAGTCCCTAATATACATTTTTTACTGTAGCTTTTTACCTTATGCTACCCCAATAGCGAAAGGTCAAGCGTAGTGAGTTCTGGTCCAGTCAAATCGCTCTTCCTTCAGATGAGTCCCATCTCTCTCTCTGCCCTGTAGGAGGGTACCAACAGTGCTGCTTGTGCATGCCTATTACAGCGCGCAAGAGCTCTGACCTTCATGCAGTGGGGAGCCCTCCTGCGTTCCTTTAGTTAGTAAGCGTCACAATCCCCCTTAGAGTTCCAGCTTCATTTACTGGCCAAGCCCGCTGCCTTCTAATTATTTCTACAGCCTTCCCCTCTATCACACTGTCTCCTTGAGAGCTGCCAAGTCCTGTGGTGATAATGTACTCCCATAACCATGTATTGGAAGTCCTTTCCTGGGCCACAGTGTCAGGAGGCAGAGCCTGATGAACAATGATTCAGCTGAAGGAGTGGAGAGAAGAGATTAATACCACCATTGCAGCAGTGGGTTCCTGGAAGAATGAGTGTGGACCCCCTTTAGTTTTCTCTCTCTGTTTGCCCTTCAGGAAGGCCTCCACCAGATGTGAGCATCTCAGTCTTGCATTTGGCCTCCAGAATCACAAGGCATTCAATCCGGTCATTAGAAACTGCCCAGTGCATGCTATCCCATTAGCAACACGAAATGCTCTAAGGCATCCGTCGGTGCTCAGAACAGCCCTGCCGATCTTATTCTTCTGCTCCTTGAACTATTCAGAAATCTCTCTCCCACCTATTACAGCTGCCCCAGTCACCAAAGATGGCTTCTTCCATTGGTTTTATTATTGATTCCTTATCTATCGATTTCAGAAAATTGCTGGAAACTTCCTTCGCTGGCCAACATCAAACATACATTAGGTCTTACTGTTTGGGGACTGACAGCACATGCTGCAGATTCAGGAGCTTACCGGCCAATGCTCTCTCAGGTGCTGCAAGGATGTATCGGAGTTGGGAGTAAAGATGGATGGTCACCACACTGATCACATGCGCCATTGATTACAGGCTTTTTGTTTTATCTCCACCAGGCAGAGATCAAAGAAACAAAGCAACTCCCAAGGCCTGGGGCAGGCTGGCCTCTTGGGAAGGATCTACTGTTCAGGAGTTTCCTTGAAAGAGCTTAGAGGAAGGCTCTGGAACATTTCACAGTAGCACCGGAAAACCGTGTTAGCTCATTCGGGGACTCTGCACAGACAGAGTTAAGTGGGGGACAGAAAAGATAGTAAGGAGAGCAGGTGCAGAATCTGATACCAGAGGTGGGAGCAGGGTCATGAGCTAGTCCCTGCAGGCTTTAGAACCATCGAATTACAGAACCGAGGGTGACCTTAGGATGTGTCTAGTTTACCCAGCTCACTTTACAGAGAGGAAGACTCCCACAACAGAGGTGAGCACCCTCCTCTAAGAGCCTACATTGTCAGATAGAAAGTCCTTTCTATGCGGACAGGTTTTCTTTCTGGATTATTTACATTAAGTCGGGGAGAGGTGAGAAAATAACACGAGAAGAGAAAAATGTGAAAGGAAGTAATGAAAGCTTTTGGCTTAAATCAGGTGGTTTACCATATCCCTTGAAAATACCAGTGACATTGAGGGTGAAAGATAATGCTGAAATATATATAGTATAATATTATCATATATAATAAAATTTACCAGTGGTGAATGTTATTTCCTCGGCCAAAATCCTTCCTTCCATTCTAGCTTTTTGCTTGCTTGCTTATTTATTTTTATGTAGGATCTCACTGTGTAGCCTTGGTTGGCATGGGATTCATTCTGTAGCCTAGGCAATCTTCCTATGAGTGCACACCACTACACACAAGTGTTGGAATTGTAGGTGTGCATTGCTGTACCTGACATGTTGTACAATTGTTTTTACACCCCTCTGACAGATAAAACAGCGCTGGTTGGTGGCGCTGGTTGCCAGCAGAAAAGTCACGGCCACGGTCACGACTACCAGAGTTATAAAGAGCTTTGTTAGAAAGAAATAGGGGATAGGAGAGGAGCTGGGCCTGGCAGGGGAGGGAGCAGAGCAGAGCATGGAACAGAGAGAGAACACAGAGCAGAGGGTACAGAGAGAGGGGTGAGGGTCCGCGTCTGGCTTTTTAAGGTGGGGTAGTGTGACTGCATGGCAGGTGTGGCAGGTATGTAGTTGCCTGCCCCCCTGATGACATAAGATGCCAGACCCCAAGCTGTGCATGTGCTGGAGTGAGAGCAGGATCCTAACACCCTCAGTGGAGGTCTCTTTCACAAATACAAGGAATAATAGACATTTTTTCTTTCTACTTTTCTCTATTCTCATTATGATCATGTGGGTGTGTGTCTGTGTGGGGTGCATGTGTGTGAACATGAACATGCCTGCACATGAAGGGGTGTGCATGCTTGTGTGTGTGTGTAGGTGAGGTTGACACTGAGTGTCTTCTGCTCTGCCTCTGCTTTCCAAGTACTGGGATTAAAGGTGTGTGTGCACCACCATGTCTGGTCCAAAATCATATTTGAATAAAGTACAGCTGGCCCCCAAATCTCTCTAATATGATGCATGACCTACCTTCTTCCCTAAATACTGATTCAGTTCCTTGAAATATTCTTCAGTTTTTGAAAGAAAGAATTGATATTCTGGATTATCACCTCATTTCTGAAGATCATTCAGACATGAACACACACACATCACATTTCATCAAGACATACAAAGATACACACACACACACACCACACACACACACACACACACACACACAACCAGTCATTCTAGGTCATTTTTTACTTGACCCTGGTCTTCCTGAATATTAGGCAGGTCATCTTATTTAGCCCCTACTTGATTAATGTGGTGATATTTTGTTTGTGCTCTAATAAATAAAAACATCTGGGGATGAGAGAACAGAGCCAGCCACTAGATTAGACATAGAGGCCAGACAGTGGTGGCACACACCTTTAACCCCAGCACTTGAGATCTCATGTCTTTGTTTGGGAAGGACGCATGCCTTTAATCTCAGGAAGTAATGTGGCAGGACACAGAAAGGTATGTAAGGCGTGAGGAAACAGGAACTCGTGTTCTGAAGGCGTGAGGACCAGGAACTAGAGTCTTCTAAGCAGTTCAACTGAGACCCTTGGGGTGAGGACTCAGAGGCTTTCAGTCTGAGGATTTGTGGAAACAGGATCGGATGAGGAATTGGCGAGGTGAGGTTGGCTGTGGCTTGTTCTGCTTCTCTGGTCTTTCAGCTTTCACCCCAATACCTGGCACTGTTTTTTTTTTAATTAAAAAGACCTTTTTAAGATTCATGTTATATCTGAATTCGTCTTACAGATTAATGTCATTTTCATTTTTTCTACCAATGATGATAGAGATTAGGATTGTCACCAAGTCCATACCAAAGAGATACTGTTGTGCTGGATCTTCTGCTCCTCCTGCCCTACACACCCGGCTATTCTCTCCTGACCTGGCTGTGCTTGGCTAGCACTCATGTCGATGACTCTTGCTGTCTACCTTGCTGTGGCTGCCTGTAACTTCAGGGTCTAGGTACTTTCACAAGCCCTCAGAGCACTCAGACTGTGGACACTTCCATCTACTCTACTGATGGACTTGATTTTTGCCAACAATTTTAAGTATACCACACAATACATTCTCCTTACTAGACAAAGACTAGATGATTTGTTATTATTCTGTGTGTGTGTGTGTGTGTGTGTGTGTGTGTGTGTGTGTGTTGTGCTGTGTGTCCTGGTGAATTAAGCACAGGATCAGGGGTGAGGGGTTATTTACAAGAACATGGGCAACTTACCAATGTCTACACCACTGAAGAAAACATCTCTCTTCCCCAGCAACCATTAATTACTGCCTATAGATAGTCATAGAGGAGTGGGGCCTCCTGAGCACTCACCTTGAAGTTCTCCCTGGAGGATGGTCAGAGCTGTGAATGGCCCTTGGTTCGGTACTTAGCAGTTGGGTCGAGCCCAGCCCCGCAGCAGTAAGAACATCTCAGAACCTTTCCCAGAGCTATGCTAATGCCCTCCTCTCTCAGAGTGCACTTGAGTCACAGCTATTGCCTTAGGGAAGTCTTATTTCTTCTGGGGAGAAGAAGGCCTGGCCAAAGTATTCACATTGCTTAACTTCTTAGTCAGATCTGGGGACAAAGGTCTATGTTACGAAAGGGTAAGTGAAACTCAGTCTCAGGCCTGGTGGGGGCTGGAGCTTAGTTCACAGACTTTTTCAGTTTGTATAATCAACACTTTCCATCTTTCCTTCACCGAATTGTTTGAAGCAAAAACCAGAGTTCCTGGCTGCTGAGGTTGATGCTAGGACTTTCTGTCTGAGGGAACAACTCTCCAACCTTGGTATGGCAACAGCTATTAATGCCATTTCCCAACTCCATCTCCATTTCTCTAAGGGATACAACCCTGCGAGCATCACAGAGTATACCTTCTCTGCAAGGACCAGTGCAATGTGAAAATAAATTCCCCCTTCATTCAAACTTACTAAAAATTCCAACTCTGTAGCAGCAGAGCATTAAAGTAAGTGTGGCTGGACCCTGTGAGTCCGTGGTGCTGTCAACACACAGGCCCATGCCCAGGAACCTGGCCCTGGGTCCACTGTCTCCATCTGTTCCATCACCAAATTGCTAACATCTACTTTCCTTGGAAGCCCCTGAGTCGCTCCTTCCTCCTCTTGGTCTGTCTCAGATTTGTCCCTACCTGTGACTTCCACACCGAGTCCCAGCATGGAGAGAAGGCAGCAAGGTGAAGAGGCAGTCTGGATGCCCCAGAGAACCAGAACCAAGAGGATGCAGGATAGGTGATGGTTGATTGATCGGGTTTCTTTTTTAAGATTTTTTAAATTTTATTTATGTGTATATCTGTGCACATGTCTGGGTGTCCACAGAGGCAAGAAGGGGACATCTGATCCCTTGGAGCTGGAGATACAGGTGTTTGTGAGTCACCTGATGCCAATGCAGGGAGCTGAGCTCTGGTCCTCTGAGAGAGCAGTAAGTATTCTTCACTCCTGACTCACAGTCTCCAGCCCTGGGACTTCTTATAACTAATTGGCTCACAAAGGTGTGGAGGCTGAGGAGTGTGCTGACCTGCAGGTCATCACAGCAAACCCAGAACAGCCAATAACTTCCAGTCCAAATCCTAATCCAAGAAGTAGGGAAGTTTATTGCATAGGAGTTCCATCCCACATCTTCCTCCAAAGGCAGAGCATCCATGTTCCAGCTCAAAGACAGGCAGAGAGAAACTATTTCCCTTCCTCTGCCCTTTTCACAACACGGGCATCCAATGGCTTGAATGAGGTCCGTCCCTGCTAGGGCGAGCAATCCACTTCCCTCTGTCTCCCAGTTCACAGGTAACTCAAGAGACACTCCTGCAGACACAGTGTTAGCAATGCTTTATTAAATATCTGAGTACCCTGCAGGCCAATCAAGTTGGCACACACAACTAACCATGACCAATGTTCTTCTCTCTTTACTGTCCCCGTCTCTGGTGTCTTCACGGCACTTTTCTCCGGCTGGCAGAAAGTGAGCTCAGTAAGGCAGCCGTGAGGCCCAGGAATGAAGTCTATCTCCATATACTGGCCTCCAGCCCCACCTTCCTATTGAGAAGTGGTCACCCACACCCACCCTCTATGAGCCTCCCTCCTGTTCTCAGTGTGCACCGGCTCCCTGGCATCAGGGTTCGGCTCCCCTGGCTTTCCCTGGCTGTAACCACTCAATGCATCTAGCCCAGTGGACAAACCTCAGGTCTCCACTCCCAGCATGTGACTATTTCCATGGCAACTTTCTGAGAAAGGAGATTTCTGCAGTTGTTACTTTGCCCATTCGTGATTCTGTGTCCGGGCAGCAGGACTTCTTTTCAGTTTTCCTTACTGCTGGGTTTTTGTAAAAAGCGTTTATTAGTTATATATGATGATGGACTCATTATGTTTTCATACATGTATATAATACATATTCTTCATATTCACCCACCATATTCATCCTCTCCCGTCCCCTGCCCACTCCTGATCCCCTCCTTTTTCCTCACCTAGCCCCCCTCTTTCTTCATGCCCACCTGCCATGTGTGTTACCCAGCAAGTTTAGTTAGGATTGTTACAGAGGCATCTTTGCAGGGGTGACGGGTTATTTATAGGAACACAGGAAACTTACTAGTAGTCACACAACTAAAGAAAATTCACACTCCCCCTCCCCCAGGTACCATTAACTCGCTGTAGATTCTCGGGAAGGTCTGGGCCTCATGAGCTCATCCCCCAACATTAAACAGCCTATAAACTCTCAGGAAGGGATGGGGGAATGGGGAAGTCATGGATCTTAGCAGGGAAGGTAAGCTGAGCTCTCCCGTGTGGATCGTGGCTAGAATTGCTTAGAGAGAAGGAAAGAACGGGGTTTTGGAGTGACACCTCCCTTTTGTAGTCTGAAGACTTCTGTCTGGGCCTCATCGTCCCTATTTGCAGAACAGGAGGTCAATATCTGCTCTGTGAGGGTGATATAAGGACGGGGTAAATGTGCAAAGACAAGCATATAATAGAGGCTCAGAAGTTGGTTGCTCATCACCTAGCCCCTTATTTTACAACCCAGTCCTTGCTGACTCATTCAGGAGGGCAGGAGAAGGGCAGAGCCGTACCTCAGGGAGAGTGAGGAAAGCCAGGTGTGTCTTGTCTTCAAACAAGAGCCCTACGTGCGCGCCTCTTGCCTCCTTTCTCCAAATCACTGCCCTAATTGGCTTGCGCTGCTGTTACCAGCCTGGAGCAACCACTGCAGCTCACTGCTGCCACCATCTCCAACCTTCCTCTCTGCTCTCGGCGGAGTGTGTTAGCACTTGGTGCTCAAAAGCAGTGTGGGGGCCCATACTGGCACAGGCAAGGTCACAAAGCGGCTTTGACATATTTGGGGATAGAGCACCTGGGTACATGCTGCAAAGAGCTGTTATTCAAAACGAATGTCCTTTCTCTACCCCGCTTAGTTTTCTGTTTGTCTAAGGAACTCCATTCACAATTGGGTAGTAACTACATGCTTGGACCAGTCTTCCTCCCCAGACTCCCTACATTCATCCATTAAACACTCAATACTCAGAAGCAGATTGGGGCTATTTTAGGTACCCAACTAACTATACAGAATACATAAATGTCTTCTTCTACCAAACCCAAGACTGTGTCCAACCAAGCCCTCTCTCCAAACCCTCCAGTCTCCCTTGTTCTGTTCTTCCTGCTGCATGTGTGTGTGTGTGTGTCTGTGTGTGTGCGTATGCGTGCGTGCGTGCGTGCGTGCGTGTGTTTGGTGTATGGCTCTTTCCTGAATTTCAACCCCAGGCTGACTGGGGCTTCTATGTTGGCACTTCTGCAACAAACATTGCCATTTTTTTACTATAAAGGGCCAGATAATAAATGCTTTAGGCTTTCTAAGCCAGTTTGATCATCAAGTCCCTCATGGCAACTCCCAAAAGTTATCTTCTGAGCTCCACAAGTACACTATGGCACACACAATAAAAAAAAAAAAATCCATCAATCCATGCAATAAAGATGTAATGCTTAAATTTATTTCATAATCAGTCACCCACTATCTGAAATGCTGGTCAACCTCCATTTACCACCTGCTGGTTGTACTGATTCTTTCCCACGATGCCCTTCTTCCTCAAATGTCTTGTGATTCTTTTTTATTTTCGTTTATAGTCAGCTCTAGTTCAAAGGAAGTGCCTACCCAGGAGTCTTTGACGCTGCATTAACAGTCATCCCTTCCTCACGACATCCGTTTGTTTCTAGACAGAGAGCACTCTGCACGCTGGGTCATGTTTTAAAACAAATGATCAGCTAGGATTTTGTAACTCATGTTGAGAATGTGAGTGTGACTGCAAGCCCACATAAAACCAGCCTCTGGTTAGAAACCCTGACCTTCCCAAGTCAGCAGAGCCTGGGCAGAAACGGGTCAGCTTTTCTCTCCTTGCATGAGGAAGGGGAATAGAGAAATTCCTGGTGTAAACTCTCACTGAGGAATGTCCATTGGGATGTGAGGTGTTTGTAGATGGATCTCTGCTCTGACCCCCTACACCCTCCCTGATGTTGTCTCCTGTTGGCTGTGCCATGGTGCCTTGTTAGTAGCCCTGTGAGGGAAACCAACCAATCTTCCCTTCCCTTCCCCATATATATATGGGGCTAGAGAGATGGCTCAGTGATTAAGAGCTTATGTTGCCCTTGTGGAGGACCAGGGTTCAGTTCCCAGCACCCACATAGTGGCTCACAGCTGTTTGAACTCCAGTACAGGGTTCTTATACCCTCTTCTATCCTATGTGGGTATTGCACACATGAGGTAAACATACACACACACAGGCATACATTTTAAAAATCAAAATAAACCTTTAAAACATTTTATTCAGTATTTTTAGATATGTTAAGGGAGAAATGTTTTTAGGGTGTCCAGTTCACTCCATCATCTCTGGTGTGTGTATATATTTTGCTGCTGTCAGCCAAAGTGTCGTGTAGCCCAGGATGACCTTAACTCATTTGTATAACTGAGATAGGCCTGATCTGTCTGCTCAGCCTTCTGAGTCTTGAGCCTACAGACATGTGCCCAGCTCATGTTTGGAAAGCTCTAATCTTCCCAAAATATGAGGTGGTCTTGACCATAGTCCCCTGGGGTGCACATCCTCTGGTATTTATTTGCTTGCATAACCCTCTTCTGCATTGAATCAAGGATTCTAAGAGTGGCCAATGAAACACAGAAGCCATGATGGTTTGTCAGAGACTTGGGCACAAAGGAAGGTGTTTCTTGTTTGGTCTTTTGTATGTCATCTCAATGACGGCCAACTGCCATGTCATGGGGACATTCACCCACACAGTGACGCCCAATTTGGAGATTGGATGACCATCACGAGAAGGCTCTCCATGCTGGTTAAACTGTAAGTGGCACAGCCCTGGCCAATGTGTGTTTGCTGCTGTATGAGAGACCTGGAGCCAGACACACTCAGCCAAGGGGTACTGAGTTCCTGATCCTCAGACACCAAATGAGGTCATGACTTGTTGCTATTTAAAGCAGCTAAGGGGTCAGAAGGATGGACCGGTAGAACACGTTCCTCATGTGCCTGACGACCTGATTATGTATGAGCTCTGAAACCCACATCAATGGGTAAAAATGAGAACTGACTCTACAGATCTGTCCTTTGATCTCCACACATGCACTGTGGGACAAATGTGCCTATACACAATCATGAGTAAATAAATAATTTAATTAATTGATTAATTAATGAGTAACTAAAGCTACTAAGTTGGGGGTTTCCCAACTCTTTCTGCTCTCATGTAATTGCAAACATTTTAGAAATGCTTTATGACAATAGAGCCAGAAATCCTTCATTAAATCCTGTGTCTACAATGTTCATGGGTCCTTATGTCAACTTACCACCCACATTGTCTTCTAGGACTTCAGAAATGCAAATCTTGAATACATACACATGGAGTATGGGATAGGTGCCTCCAGCTGATGGTTGTGGTGGTGGCTGTGGTGGTGGTGGTGGTTGTGGTGGTGGTTGTGGTGGTGGTGGTG
>CABHPH010160587.1:0-13757 GCA_902168325.1 Peromyscus nudipes | reverse complement strand
GCTCACATTGGTCCTCCTTGGGTTTCTATGCCCTGCCAATTCTTTGCACAGCTCTCAAAGCTCCCCTTTCCAGGGCACAAGCTTCTCTGCTTGTACTGGCGAGGGACAGTTGGTCCCTCCTCTCTGAGTCCTCCTCACTCCTGCAGTGACCCAGGCAACACAGGGCATCCACACCATCTCCAAAACCAGATGAGAAACACTTGGGCATCTATGGAGCCCAAACCTGGTACCTCTCAGAGTACAGTACGAGTCACAGATGCCTGTACATCTATGTGTGATGATCAACCTGGAAACGGGATGCTCCTAAGAGAAGCCCATGTTTAGGGATAGTCTTGAATAAGGTGGCTCAGGCTCATTGGTGACCAGGAGACACACCCACAGGAGGTAGTTACACTCACCACCATTGTTATAGTGTATCCACTTAACAAAGGGACTGTAGGGAAGACCCTCTTCCCCAATCTGTGTCACCCCAAAGATTACACCCAGAAGCAGCTGTTGCAATAAACACAGGGATGTGCTAGAAGAGTCCCCGAGACCTGTACTGAGTACAACAGCAGGATCTTGCCACCCACAACCTGACCTGGGGTACACACCCATGTGTTCTGCGGTTAGAAACCCAGACCTGAGGCTGGTCCTACATCCCATCCTATGGTAAAGGCTGTTGGCTGTCTTCCCTGGGTACTGACTGAACCTAGCTGTGACCTTGCCTTAGGCACAGGTCCAGTCAGGAGTCATGCAGGTTGCACATTTTTCTTTCCCTACTCAGCTCATAAGTTTTGTGAACGCTCTTGATGGTCACTGTTTCCTGGTTGACCCAGTTTTCAGTGTTTATTTAATATACCTGTTCTTTTTTTAATTTGAAAAAAATCTAGAGAGTGTTTCCACTTGTACAAACAAACAAACAAACAAAACCAAACACATTTCACAACTGACAGTGAATGGTCCTTGGCTCAATATAGAAACCATGACTACTGATTTCTGACTTCCTTCTACATGTCCTGCATCCCCTTAGCAACCCTTAGCCAAGAGAAGAAGGTCTTTATGTGTTCTCAGCCTGCCAGGCTACATCCATAGTCATCTGTATATAAACCTGAAAACTACCTTTAGCCTGTAACTGACTTCCTCTCTCCTCCTTCCTTCCTCCTTCCCTCCTTTCTCTTCCCTTCCTTCCTCCCTCACTTCAAAGCACTAAAGATCACACTAAGCACACTCACACATGAGGCTTTCTACCAATCAGCTATGTAGCAGCCCTGAGCCCATATTACTAAACTTCTAATTGGAAGGGAGCTTCTTTAAAATTTTATGAATTCTTTATCGCTTCACGCAAGAAAATAATTACATTACAAAAACCCAAGTTAGCATCATAAACATCTTCCCAAAGACATGTGGGAAATTTGAGCTTGTTCATGTGTCTCTACCAGGTGGTCCAGGATTTGAAATAGCTGCAACCTCACACTTCCACAGGTCTAATAACCAGGAATCAGAATCGTCCTCTGCAGCCCTGGATACATGGTGTCCAAGTAACTTAGTTATTTCTTAAGTACAGGTGGACAGCCTGCTTCTACTTCCCATTCTCCACACATCCTTTTTGTTGCTATTTTTCCACCCCAGACCTCTGGGAAGGAGAGTTCCTGAGAATGTCACCTTCCACTGAGCCCTGGAGAGGTTGACAAACTGATGAGAATTTAAATGATGTGCAGAGATCAGAATGTTGCAAGTCCAGAGCCAAATTAATTGGGGCATCTTTATGCTCCTACATAGCCATTTATTGCCCTTCTGTGTAGCCTTAGGTAAATTCTGGGAAGGTTCAAACACACTCTTAGTTTCCAACCTACCAAAGAACTAAGAAATGCCATCAGATAGCATCTGAGCCTAGAGCAGATTTGCTCCTGCTTTGCTATGATCCACCTACCTGATGTCTCCACTGTGTATTTGAAAAGTGCCTTGATTTATGATTTCTTTGTCCTTTTACCGTAAAAACTTCATCGAGTCTTACCATATTGGAACATGGAATGCAGGGTGACCCAAATCTGTGTTGCTAGGCCTTGGGGACTCACGTTTGGCTCCAAAATAAACTACTTGATACCTGCTTTGAGGTGAGAACCGTGTTTTTGCATTAATACCTCATCTTCTATGTCTGCATTATGCAAACACAGTGCTGGAAGCTTCTACCACCCTGGCAGAGGACCCAGGAACTCTTCATTAAATACTGACGCTGAACACTACGGACCCAGAACCAGTGTGCATGAGCCTTCCTGGTTCAGAGTGTTGCTTGTCTCAAAGGTATCCCTATTTTTGTTTTCCTCCCAACATATTATTATAAAAATGTTCAAATGTACCGTAACATTAAGAAGCATAGAGTGGGCATCTTAACTTCTGCACTCTGCTATGAGCACTTTTACTGTGCTTACTTTAGTACATGTCTAAATAAATGATATTTTGATTCATTTCAGTGATGCTCAGTTTTGTTTCCTGAGACTGGAATAAAAAGAAACTTAAGTCCAGGTGTAAACAGTGGCCTTTCTCTGTCCAAATTATCACACAAAGGCTTATATTAATTATATATGTTTGGCTAATGGCTCAGGCTTATTACTAACTAGCTCTTACATTTAAATCGACCCATTTCTATTAATCTATGCATCGCCACATGGCCTGTGGCTTACCAGTCCTTTGGCATCTTGCTCCTTGGGCAGCTGGCTTGTGTCTCCCCCTGACTCTGCCTTTCTTCTCCCTGTATCTCCATTTGGCTTCCCTGCCCAGCCTTATTCTGTCTGGCTATAGGCCAAATCAGCTTTTATTATCAAGAAATGAGAGCGACATACAGTCGCAGCGTACAGAAGGGTCCTCCCACAACATTTCCCCCCCTTCTGTATAATCAAAAAGGAAAGTTTTAACCTTAACATAGTAAAATTACAAATAACAAAATAGTTATCACGCAAGAATTACAGTTACAGTACCCTGTCTATTTGTATTTCACAAAATCAGAGAAAAGATTCAATTGTCTATCCTATCTTGGTGTGTCTAAAGTTTTATATCTAATTTACCCTTTATCATAATTAAGGAAACTATAACTATAATTATGGAGTCTTCAACTCTATCAAAGACCCAAGAAGGAAACATTACCTGAGTAAGCAGGAAGTGCAAGTGAGTGACTTCCAAAAAATGTAAGAAATGACAAAAACAGCTGACTGCCTGGACAGTTACCCAAGGTTTCTCTGCAATGTTGGGGCATCCAACTTTGGCTTATAGGCCCAGAATATCTGACAGACCTTTTCCTTTTTTCTTTTTTTTTCTTTCTTTTTTTTTTTTTTTTTTTTTTTGTTTTTTTCGAGACAGGGTTTCTCTATGTAGCTTTGCGCCTTTCCTGGAACTCACTTGGTAGACCAGGCTGGCCTCGAACTCACAGAGATCCGCCTGCCTCTCCCGAGTGCTGGGATTAAAGGCGTGCGCCACCACCACCCGGCTGACAGACCTTTTTCAAAAGCAAGAAAATTTGAAGGACTGTCCTACCCTCTCTTGGCAAAGCTGACAGTTGATTTTCTTTGTGTCCTGCTTGTCCAGATTGGACAGTGTACTTACTGTCAGCAGTTGAGGCAAGGGCAGTTTTTTGCCCAATAGACCAGTTTTGCCAAGAAGAAACCAAACTCCATATGGAGATTCTTCGTTGCCCAGCATCCTCTCGGGAGTAGATCGGTGCTGCCAGAACAGGCTTGTCTCACATCAAAAGAATTCTAAGTTGTTAAAACATTTTAAATGCCATATTCTGTAGGTCTTTGAAGTGTTAGAAGATAACCTATCTATTTGGAATATATCTCTGCACACATAGAAAACCTAACCAACATGACTATAGGTTTGACTATTATAGATGACTAACTAGTAATCTGTATTTTTAATTATACATTACTTTTTTTTTGGTTTTTCGAGACAGGGTTTCTCTGTGTAGCTTTGCGCTGCCTTTCCTGGAACTCACTTGGTAGCCCAGGCTGGCCTTGAACTCACAGAGATCCGCCTGGCTCTGCCTCCCGAGTGCTGGGATTAAAGGCGTGCACCACCAACGCCCGGCTATACATTACATTTTTAATTGAGCTGTATAAACACAATACCTTAAACAAGAGTAGAAATATACATATAATATAGAAAAATTGACTTTAAGTTTGTATCAATAAACTAAAATCCATACCAATGTAAAATATTTTGAGGTTAACAGTTTTTTGGATTAAAGTAGATTCAATAATCAACTGTTTCCCCCATCTTTTCTATATCATATCCCCCTTTCTTCTTTAGAAAGAGATTGACTATTACCAATAACAATTTATAACCAACCCCCCTTACATGAAAACAAACATTCATAAACAATATTTTGGGAATTGGGGCATAGTTCTCTAGACTATTTCCTGCTGATACAATCCTCCTGAATCTTAGCTAAGGACATATTAGGTACAAAACTTAGATTCTTCAGGAAAGGACAACTATTGGAGTAATCTCTATAACAATTTGCTTATTACCTATGGTTTGGACATCTAAGATACATTTCTTAGTTGATAATTGTTCTTATTGTATATAGTTTTTATTATGTTAGGATTAGAACCTTCCTTTTTATTTTAGACAAAAAGGGAGACAAGTTGTGAGAATTCAGTCTGATAGCCAATTGTATTGGAGTAGCTTGGCCCAATGGGTGTGGTCTTCTCTAGAGATATGTGATTGGATAAGAGCTAGGGAGAAGAGGCCCCCTCCCTTCTCTTGGACTGTGGAGGGCTTGCTGAAGTCACAGCTTGGTGACCTTCTCCAAACCTTCCCCATCTCCCTTGGAAACAAAGAGGTGGCAGCTGGATCAGCAGCAGCATAGCTGATTCGTTTCTGTATCATGAGTGCACTGTATTGAATAAACCTGACTTTATTCCAGACCTCCATTCCTGCTTTAGCCAAGTGGTGGTGGCACAGGCCTTTAATTCCAGCACTCAGGAGGCAGAGGCAGGCAGATCTCTGTGAGTTCAAGCCTAGCCTGGTCGACAGAGTGAGTTCTAGGACAGCAGGCGACTCATTGAAACCCTGTCTCAAAACACCCCCCCCCAAAAAAATCAACTTAAGAGAAAAGGGGTGTGCCTGGCTCACAGTTCCGGGTTACAGCCATCACTGCAGGGCAGTCAAGGCAGCAGGAATTTGACAGAGGTCGTCACATCACATCCACAGTCAAGAACAAAGAGCAATTAATTCATACATGCTCACCAGTGCTCAGCTCACTCTCCTTTTCACTCACTGAGGGCCCAAACCATCATGCAACACCACCCATAATCAGCATAGGTCTTCCCACCTTTACTAACTCAAGTAATACAACCCCTCACAGACTTGCCCATAGCCAACCTAAGCAGATGATCCAACCCCAAGACTCACTTGACTGGAGACTCTGTTGTGTCAAGTGCACAGTTTCACTAACCATCGCGCTGGGCGTTGGTGGCGCACGCCTTTAATCCCAGCACTCGGGAGGCAGAGCCAGGCGGATCTCTGTGAGTTCGAGGCCAGCCTGGGCTACCAAGTGAGCTCCAGGGAAGGCGCAAAGCTACACAGAGAAACCCTGTCTCGAAAAACCAAAAAGAAAAAAAAGAAAAAAGAAAGAAAAAAGAAAAAAAAACCTAACCATCGCTTTCCCCAAACTCTGAGGCATGCAAACCTTTATCTACCACTTAATTTGTATTCACATGTGTTTACGTCTGAGTGTATGTCACATGGGTGCAGTGCCCAGGGAGGCCAGAAGAGGGTGTTAGATCTCCTGGAACTGCAACTACAGACAGCTGTCAGCTACCCAAGAACCAAACTCAAGTCCTCTAGAAGAGCAGCAGGCATTCTTACCTGCTGAGCCATCTCTCCAGCGCACATGGTTTTCTTGGAAGGCATTTTTTCACATGGAATGAAATGCAGTGGTCTTGTACATCTCCTGTAATGTTTACTGGACCACTAAGTCTCACCCTGGATTCCCTTTCAAAATAAAAGTTCCATCCTGTGCCAGGCTTCCTGAAGTCTCCCTATGTGCATTCTTCTTCATGAAGAGAAATCCATACAGGAACTGTACAGGAAAAGGCAAGTGGTCAAACTTGGACATTGTGACTGCAATTTTTCTTGAGTTTACTTACTGGCTCTTAATTGTAGGAGATATTTTTAGATCCTGACACTATGGTGAAAATTAATTTTTCTACAAAATATCAACATGTTTGGTAGCACTTACACTGATTCTGTGTGAGAAACACTGAACTGATTTTTTTATTATTATTTAGTGTATTTACTCTTTGCTGATTTCATACATATAAGTAATGTTGTTTTACGAAATCCCCATCCATTATTGTCTTTTTATCCCCATGCATCAAATCCCTCCTTGTCCTGAAGTTCCCTTTGTACCTCCCTGTCTTTGGGGGGAGGCAGGGGAAGAGACCGACAGCATTTAATTGGGGTCACCAACATGATCATAGATAGGGTTTATTTACGTGAAGGAGAAAAATGTACCAGTGGTCATACCAATGTGGAATATGACTCCCTTTCCCAGTGATTAGCTTCCCCTACAACATCAGGGGAGGGGAGGGTCTCATACACACCCCCTACATCCGTGGTGAAATGCTGACGGCCCAGTTTTGTGCAGGTAGCCACCACTGCTGTGAGTGCATGAGAACAGCAGCATGTCACAGGAACTGACTTACAGGCCACATAGGAATGTCCGAAAAGCCAGGAGGTAGGCTTCTCTGTCACTGTTTTCTAGGCAAAGGTGTGAAGGCTCAGAGTAGCTAACCAACTTGCTCAAGGTCCCTCAGCTCACAAATTGCACCGCAGAAACTCAGAACCAGTTTGATTTTCAAGCCCATTCAATAGTCAACCCCTCACCAATACTTACTGGGTATCCACTTAAATCCCTACCACAATTCTGGAGATGAAATACTCAAAGGGACCCCAAACTTCACACTCAGAAGGGCTTATAGTTCAGTACAAGAGACACGTTAAGTCAATAAATCAAGAATTGTGGGATGCAACACATGACTGACAAGGAAATCACATGTGATGGGTGCTGTGCTGCTTGATTTCAATGAACAAAATGCTGTATGCACAAGAGTAGAATTGTGCTGGACTTGGTGGCACACGCCTTTCACGCCACCACTCTTGAGGCAGAGGCAGGCAGAACTCTATGAGTTCAAGGCCAGCCTGATGTACAAGGAGTTCCCAGCTAGCCAGGACTACATAGTGAGGCCTTGTCCAAAAAGAAAAGAGAAATTCTTCAAATGCTACAGTCCCAGTAAACAGATGCATGGCTGTAACAAAGGTCAGAGAAAATGAACACTCAAGCAAGAAGCCAGGGAGGGGCCGAGGACATCTTCGGAGGGACTCCCTGGTCACTGTGGTCATGGAAGCAGGTAGACTAACTGCAGATCTTCACCTCTCTCTCCTTTCTTCCAAATCCACCCTCCCACCCCCCCACCCCGAGTCTCATTCCCAACTCTGTAGTAGACTACCTGGTACAGACTCTCCTCTCCAGCCCCATTCTCAGGGAACTAAGCCAATCCTGCTTTCCTCCTCAGGACCTCCTCAGCCCCACCCTGCCTTCTAGCCCATCCCCATTCCTAAGTGTGAGCTCCTAATACCTAGAAACACGTTTTTGCCTGGAGCTCCCAGTGGCCACACCTGTCAGGATCCCAGAAGAATTTCCTACCAGGCAACACACAGAGATCACACTCTCCCAAGAACCAGAGGGGACAACAGAAGCCAAGGAACAAGACAGCCACCCCACCGAACAAAGACAGGACCAGACAGCAGCACCTGGAATTACAATCTTCCCAAACCCAGATGCCTAGACTCAAGTGCAAAAACACAATCAATAACAGCCAGGGAAATAGGTTTCCATTCGAGCCCAGCAGCTCTACCACAGCAGGCCCTGAGTATACTGCAACACAGCTGAAGCACAAGAAAAAGACCTTAAAATGGCCTTTATGAATCCGATAAAGGGTCCTTAAAGATGAAATGAACAATCCCTTAAAGAACTCTATGAAAACACAAACAGTGGAAAAAAATGAATCAAACAGTTCAAGACCTAAAAATGGAAATAGAATCAATAAAGAAAATCCAAACTGAGAGAACTCTGGATATGAAAAATTTAGGAACTCAAACAGGAACCTCTGAGGCAAGACTCACCAATAGAATAGAATGGAAGAGAGAATCTCAGGCACTGAAGACACCATGAAAGAAATGAATACCTCAGTCAAAAAAAACGTTAAATCTAAAAAAACAACTGGCACAAAACATCCAGAAAATCTGAGTTGCTATGAAAAGACCAACTCTAAGAATAATGGGAACAGAAGAAGGAGAAGAAACTCAGGTCAAAGGCACAGAAAATATTCTCAATAAAATCATAGAAGAAAATGTCCAAAGGAGGAGGTGCCTATCCAGATCCAAGAAGCTTACAGAACATCAAATAGACTGGACCATAAAAGAAAGCCCCCTCGGCACATAATAATCAAAACAATAAACATTCAGAACAAAGAAAGAATAGTAAAAGCTGCAAGAGAAAAAGACCAAGTAACATATGAAGGCAGACCTATTGGAATTACACCTGACTTCTCAGTGGAGACTCTAAAGCCAGAAGAGCCTGGACAGATGTGCTTCAAACTCTAAGAGACCACAGACACCAGCCCAGACCACTACACCCAGCAAAATTTTCAATCATAATAGATGGAAATAAGACATTCCATAATAAAACCAAATGTAAGCAATATCTATCTACAAATCCAGCCTTACAGGTGGTGCTAGAAGGTAAACTCCAACCTAAACAGGTTAACCACATTCAAGAAAATGTAGCATGAATCTTAGAAGTTCTTATTAATAAAACAAACCTGGGCCAGGTATTGGGGTGAACACTGGAAGGTCAGAGAGACAGAACAAACCACAGCTAACCTCACCTGGCCAACTTCTCGGCTGGTCTTGTTTCCTCAGACTGGAGGCCTCTGAGTCTTCATCCAGAATAGGTCTCAGCTGAACTGCTGCTAGAAGCCTGAAAGCTTAACCAGGCCAAATGCCTAACCAGGCCAAAATGCTTCTCCAGGCCAAATGCCTCTTGCCTCTGCCTCCTTCAGCAAATCCAACCAGTGTGCTTCACCACAACTGGCCGAGTGTAGCTCGGGCCTGAGGTAGGGCCCACAAGGCCACAGCTTTTTCATGAATTTGTACCACAAACGTTGGGCGCCAGATGTAGATGTAACCAACCGTCTTATTAAATAAGAAACACAGAGCCAATGTAAAGATGAAAGCCCAAGAGGTCAGAGCTAAGAGCCTTACCCGCTTTCTGCCAGCTAGCCTCTCCCGCCAAGAGACCTCTCCGAAAAGGAGCTACTTCCTGTGTGTCTGTCTTATAAAGAGTTCTTGTTCTTCCTGCTCATTGGTTGTAAACCCAACCACATGACCGTCTCGTCACTGCCTGTCTGTAGGTCACTCCAGGTCTTCTATGGTTGGTATTGAGATTGAAGGCGTGTGTCTCCAATGCTGGCTGTATCCTTGAACACACAGAGATCTACCTAGTTCTGCTTACCAAGTGCTGGGATTAAAGGCGTGCACCACCACCGCCCTGGCTTTCCCTATGGCTTGCTAATAGCTCTGACCCCTAGGCAACTTTATTTATTAACATACAAATAAAATCACATTTCAGCACAAATAAAATACCACTATAAGAAAATACAAGGAATAGAAATAATCCTGTACCAGCAAATCAAAACAGAGGAAAACACACACACACACACACACACACACACACACACACACACACACCAGCAAAATAAAAGGAATCAACGAACACTACCCATTGATATCTCTCAACATCAATAGTCTCAATTACCCAACAAACAGATGCAAACTATGCCTAGTGGTGGTGGTTCATACCTTTAATCCCAGCACTCAGGAGGCAGAGGCAAGCAGATCTTTGTGAATTCAAGGCCAGCCTGGTCTACAGAGCAAGTTCCAAGACAGCCAGTGCTACACAAAGAAACCCTGTCTCAAAAAACAAAACAAAACAAAACAACAACAAAAAAACTAAACAGAGAAATGCTGAACAGGTGTTATAAACCAAAATGACCTAATGTATTTACAGAACATTTCACCATAACACAAAAGAATATTCTTTCTTGGGGCTGGAGAGATGGCTCAGCAGTTAAGATCACTGACTACTCTTCCAGAGGACCCATGTTCAATTCCTAGCACTCACATGGCAGCTCAAAACTGTCTGTAACTCCTGTTCCAGGGGATCCAACACCTTCACACAGACATACATCCAGGCAAAACATCAATGCACATAAAGTACAAATAAATAAGTTATTAAAACAAAACAAAAAGAATATATCTTCTTCTTAACACCTTATGAAACTTTCTCCAAAACTGACCACATACTCAGACACAAAACACCTCTCAACAGATACAAGAAAACTGAAATAACTCTATGCATCCTATCAGACCACCACAGATTAAAACTGGATATCAACAACAGCAAAAACAACAAAAAGCCTACAATGTCACAGAAACTGAACAACTCACTATGGAATGGAAAATGGGTCTAGAAAGGAATGAAAGACTTTCTAGAATTGAATGAAATGAATACACAACATACTCAAACTTATAGGATACAATGAAGGCAATTCTAAGAGGCAAGTTAAAAAAAACAAAACTGGAGTGATCTCATACTAGTAATTTAACAATTTAACAGCACACCCGAAATCCCTAGAACAAAAAGAAGAAACCAGACCCAAAAGGAGTAGACAGCAAAAGCAACAAGCAAACAAAAAAACACCCAAAGAATCAATGAAACAGAGTTGGTTCTTTGAGAAAATTAATAAGATTGACAAACCCTTATAAATTAACTAAAAGGCAGAGACAATATCTAAATTAACAAAATTAGAAATGAACAGGGGGATATAGGGGTTGGAGAGATGACTCAGTAGTTAAGAGCACTGACTGCTCTTCCTGAGGACCTGGGTTCAATTCCCAGCACCCACATGGCAACTCATAACTGTCTGTAATCTCAAGATCTGGAATACATGCAAGCAAAACATCAATGCCCATAAAATAAAAATTATTTAAAAAACATAAAGAAGCTGGGTGGTGGTGGTGTACACCTTTAATCCCAGCATTCGGGAGGCAGAGGCAGGCAGATCTCTGTGAGTTTAAGGCCAGCCTGGGCTACAGAGTGAGTTTCAGGACAGGCTCCAAAAGCTACACAGAGAAACCCTGTCTCGAAAAACCAAAAAAAAAAAAAAAAAAGAAAAGAAAAAGAAAAGAAAAGAAAAGGGGGATATAACAACAGACACAGAAAAAAATCCAGAGTCATAAGGACACACCTTTAAAACCTATATTCCACCAAACTGGAAAATTTGAAAGAAATAGATAGATTTCTCTATACATACCATTTATCAAAGGCAAATCAAGATCAGATAAGCAATTTAAACCGACCAAAACCCCTAGTGAAATAGAAGCAGTCATCTCTGGACCAAAAAAAAAAAAAAAAAAAGGCCAGGTCCAGAATTCTACCAGACATTCAAAGAAGAGTTAATGCCAATACTTCTCAAATATTCCACAAAATAGAAACAGAAGGAACATTGCCCAACTTGTTTAATGAGGCCACAGTTACCCTGATACCCAAACCACATAAAGACTTAAAAAAGAAAAATTATACACCAATTTCCCTTGTGAATATAGATGCAAAAAAATTCTCAATAAAATACTTTCAAATGGAATCCAAGAACACATCAAAAAGATCATTCACCGTGATCAAGTAGGCTTCATCCCAGAGATTCAGAGATGATCCAACATATGTAAATGGATAAATGTAACCCACCATATAAACAATCTGAAAGATAAAAACCACATGATCATCTCATTAGATGCAGAAAAGGCCTCTGACAAAATCCAACACCCCTTCATGATAGAAGTCCTGGAGTGATTAGGAATACAAAGGACATACCTCAACATAATAAAGGCAGTTTATAGCAAGACGATGGCCGTTATCAACTTGAATGGAGAGAAACTCAAAGCTAAAATCAGGAACAAAGCAAGGCTGTCCACTTTCTTCAGACCTGTTCAATAGAGTATTTGAAGTCTTAACTAGAGCAATAAGGCAACTGAAAGAGAGCAAGAGTACACAAATTGGAAACAAAGAAGTCTAAGTATCTTTATGCGTAGATGATATGTAGTACTTACAAGTGACCCTAAAAATTGCTGAAGACAACACCTACACAGCTCATTGAACATGGAGAAGTTGAGCTGGTGCCTGCATAGGACCTTCACCCCTTCACACTGACTTCCTTGGCACAGGAAGGTACTCTGCACACTGCCAAAGGAGAAAGGAAACCTCCAACCCAGCCACAAACCCGTTGATCTGCAGTGGGGTTCTGCCTACAAAGTAAGCTAGGACAATGGTGGCACAAAGTTTATGGGAGTTACCAACCAACGTCTGATTTGACTTAAGGCCCACTCCATGAGATGGAACCCATACCTGACCCTGCTTTGGTGACCAAGAGCCTGGGACTAGACAGCCCAGAGACATAAGGTAAAACCAAATACTATTGTTTTTAAACGAACAAACAAAAAGTAGCAATAAAATGACTCCTAATGACATTCTGCTATACTTACTCATAGATCATTCTCAGCCATCATCAGAGAAACTTTCTCCTGCAGAAGATGGAAACCAATACAGAGACCCAGTTATCATGTGGACAATGAGAGACCTTGGAACACTCAGCTCTCCATCAAATCCCTTCCCTTGGGGCTCAGGGAACCCTGGGAAACAGGCAGGAAGAGTACAGGGGTCAGAGGGCATGGAGGGAAACAAGAAACCAAGGCCCTCCAAATCAACAGGATGGATGTTCACATGAACTCACAGAGACTGAGGCAGCACGCACAGGGCCTGCATGGATCTGCACAGATGGGACCCTAGAGCTGAAAGGAGAAGTGGACACCTGCCCCCATCCCCAACCCAGAAGCAATTTCCAGTTGATAACGACTTTCAAATGAGAATTTATTTCCTCCAAGGAGTCTCACAGGGGAAACAAACTACTCTTGAGGGTAGGCCGCATGCCCAGAACCAGATGGCCAACAGAAAATGACCTGAATGAAATTTTGTCATCATTTGTCTTACAATGCTGTGTCGGGGATTTCCCGCTTCGTTTTGTTTTTTAAATTTTATCTTATTATTTTTATTTCGTTTGTGTATTCTTTTTTCTTCTCTCTTTTTACCCTGCAGGTCCTTTGCATGTATTGTATGGATTTCAGTTTAGTGTTTTTACAGGATTCCTGAGTGTGGGGACAAGTGGGTCTCTGTTTCTTGTGCCTTCTCTTGGGTTCTTTTCCTTCTGCTTTTTTGCTTTGTCCTAGTCCAATGTGTTAGTTTTTGTTTTGTCTTATTATGGTGGATCTGGATGGGAGGGGATGTGAGGAGGAACTGGGAGGGGTAGAGGGAGGGGAAACTGTAATCAGGATGTATTATGTGAGGAAAAAAATCTATTTTCAATTAAAAGAAAAAAAAGAAGCTGGTCTCAGAACACAATGTAACACACAGCAGCAGGTTTTCAAAGAAACCAAATGCAGGGAGAAAAAGGTCACCGAAATACATATATTAATATGTGTATATTAACATATATTAATTTTTGAGGCATTTTTCACACAAGGGCAGGACAGGATATGATGGCACTTCTACTTTGGAACAGCCGACTAGTTATATTCACTTTCCTGGTTATGTAGACCTGCTT
>CABHPH010160586.1:0-42173 GCA_902168325.1 Peromyscus nudipes | reverse complement strand
TTTTTTTTTTTTGTTTTTTTTTCTTTTGTTTTTCGAGACAGGGTTTCTCTGTGTAGCTTTGCACCTTTCCTGGAACTCACTTGGTAGCCCAGGCTGGCCTCGAACTCACAGCCTGGCTCTGCCTCCCGAGTGCTGGGATTAAAGGCGTGCGCCACCACCGCCCGGCGCAATTTATGTTTAAAATCATTGAAAAGTGCTGGGCAGTGGCACACGCCTTTAATCCTAGCACTTGGGAGGCAGAGCCAGGTGGATCTCTGTGAGTTCAAGGCTAGCCTGGTCTACAGAGCGAGATTCAGGACAGGCACCAAAGCTACACAGAGAAACCCTGTCTCAAAAACACCAAAAAAAAATTATTGATAAGTATATGTTGATTTCAGTCATTGTGTTATTGAATTTTGGTGTTCTGTTATATTTTATGTTTCAGTAATCATAGCTCCATTTTTTTTTCTCTAGGATAGTCTCATTTCTCTCCTCAGCCCAAAATTTTGTTTCCTCTTTTGTCTTTAGGTTTGATCATCTGTTGGATATAATTTTCTTTTGGGCTGTTCTATCTTTAGCTTTGGTCTGTTGGGTGTACTTATTTTTAGGCTGTTTATATCATGGGGCATTTTTCTTTCTTCTTTAATATGGTAGATATTGCTGAGTACATTAGTCTAAGTTGGCTGTCCTGGTTTTTAGGACTTGGAATGCATTGCTTCAGGATCCTCTGCTTCTCAGAGTATCCACTGAGAAATCAGCTATTATTTTGATGTGTTTTCCTTTATATGTGAGTTGTGTTTTTTCTCTTTTAGTATTTTTCCTTGTTGTCTGTGCTTACTGTTTTAATTATAATAGGCCATATCAATTCTCTTTTGGTCTTGTCTGTTGGGTTCTGTGTGCTTTTTGTATCTGGTTGGGTATGTTTTTCTTAGTTTGGTGGAAGTTTTCTTCTATGATTTTGTCTGGTCAGTGCAATTGACCTGGGTTGATTGCAGTCATTATATAGTATTTTGGTAGTGTTATGTACATTTCCATAGGACTGATGGATTTTTGTTGGGGGAGGTTATACTGCTTTAATTTTTCATCTTGTTTGTATTTTTGTGATGAGATATGTTCATGTGGCATGTCAACTTCTTTTGTTAATTCTGTGTCTGACGATGGGCAAGGAAGATTGGGGAAGAACATGGGAAGTATGGGGCAGGTTGGAACCTAAAGGTTGGATATGGTGTAGGTGGACTCAGAGCTGTGTGCAGAACAAGCATCCGGTTTAAGCCTGAGTTTGGGGGTAAAGCTGGGTATTGATGAAGATGCATGGAGTACAAAATCAGGTGGATTCACACAGCCAGACCTGAAAAGCAAGTGCAGGATCTGGGTGGGTGGAGTCAGATGTGACAGGGCGGGGCCTGTAGGTTGGGAGCATTCAGGGTCCTGTTGCAAGACTAGTCACTGGGAGCCATGAACCACAGGAGTGACCAGACTAGGCCAGAGCACTGGTTGTAGGTGCTGGGCTGTATCAGGGACTTGGGGGGGATGTGTGGAGGGGAGGATCAGGGGAACTGACCTTGCTAGACCCTGGAGAAGATTGTGCAGAAGAATTCAACTGGGCAGAGAACCCCAGCCTCCTTTCAAAAATTAGCTTATTTTATTTTATTTTTTTTTTAAAATAAGTCCTTATTTTCCATTTTGAGACAAGAGTCTTGCTTAGTTGCTGGTGCTGGCCTTGAATCTGCTTTGTAGCCACAGCAGACATTGAAATTTGTGATCCTCCTCTTTAGCTTCCCGGGTGGCTGTGATTACAGGCTCAGCTTGAAAAAGAGATTCTTGCAGCAGGTTCAGTATTGATCTGTTACAGTTCTACTTTTTAATAGCATTCATATCTGTGATACAAGAACAGCATCACCTTACAAACAGGAATCCATTTAACCTGCCTTTAGCTTTACTTACATGTATGACAGTTGCTCCTGCTGTCTCTCTGTTTTGTTTTAAGGGTTCAAGTTGCTACATAGTGTCTTCTTTCAACCCAAAGGTTTCTTTCTGTTTCCTGTTTAATGGTGTTGCATGGCTTACCTGGGGAAGTCTTTTCTGACTGCATAGTCCAGGCTGGCCTTGAACAGATTTCCTGTCTCCACCTGCAGTCTTGAATCACAGGGGTGTCCGGTCTCTCCCAGCTAAAGTATCCTGTCCGACCATTCCTAAATCAGGTTATATGTTGGGGATAAGGCAGCAAATCCTGGCCTGGGTTTCTAGAACCTTGGTGAGGCAAGGTACTTAAGGGACTGATTAAAACATAAAACACAAAGTACTTGTTATTGTTATGGAGAAAGCTATTATATCACATTTATTGGACATTAGATAGTATTAAAAATCCTTTGGTTTTCGTAACGTAAGTTATAACATATGGATCTTTTCTTAACATGAATTATTTTCATGTTATACACGTACGTGTATACACACACACTTTTTTTGAGACAGGGTTTCTCTATTGTAGTCTTGGCTGTTTTGAAACTCCCTCTGTAGACCACGTTGGCCTTGAACTCACAGAGATCCGTCTGCCTCTGCCTTCCAAGTGCTGGTATTAAAGTTGTGTGCCACTATTGCCCAATTTATATATTTATATAATTTATATAATAATTTTCATAACAAAAATTATGATACAGGTGTTTTGTCTTCATGTACCATTTTTTAAAAACCATGTATTTTTAATTGTGATGAAAATGTGACATAAAATTTACCATCCTCGCAATCCCAAGTTTGGTGTTTTGCAGTTTTAAGCCTATTCACATTGATATATACTAATCTTTTTTAAAATGATTTTTTGGTTTTAGTTTTATAAACTAAAATTCTGTGCTAATCACCCACATGTAGCAGGAATCTTAACAGTTCTTATTAATAAACTCAAACCTGAGCCAAGTATTGGGGTGAACACTGGAAGGTCAGAGAGACAGAACAAGCCACAGCTAACCTCACCTGGCCAACTTCTCAGCTGATCTTATTTCCTTAGACTGGAAGCCTCTGTGTCCTCAAACCCCAATGGCTCTCAGCTGAACTGCTGCTAGAAGCCTGAAAGCTTAACCAGCCAAATGCTTAACCAGCCAAATGCTTCTAGTTTCTGGCCCTCACGCCTTATATACCTTTCTGCTTTCTACCATCACTCCCTGGGATTAAAGGCTTGCTTTCTGGGATTAAAGGCGTGAGTCACCATGCGTGGCTGTATCCTTGAACACATGGATTTCTGCCTCTGGAATGCTAGGATTAAAGGCGTGTGCTACCACTGCCTATCCTCATGTTTAATATTGTGGCTGTTCTGTCACTGACCCCAGATAAGTTTATTAGCGTGCACAATATTTTGGGGAACACAATACCACCACACCCACATATTTCCCCAGTTCATTTCCTCCCTTTTCCTGCTCATCAACATTCTATGTTTGTTTGTTTGTTTGTTTTCTGTGTCTTTAACTACTTCATGGGAGTGGAATCATATATTATTTGACTTTGTGGCTAATTTTTCTTCACATAGTCTAATGTCTTCAAAGGTTTATTCATGTTGTGGCAGTGACCAGACATCACTTAAAAGGCTGAATCCCATCTATTGCACATGTGTCCTATTTCATTCACTCTCATTATTCATTTCCAGACTCTGCTCTCAGTAGAGATGACTTACCAAGTTTCTTTGTCTTCAGGTTTTAGCTTGCTTGGCTTTCTTTCTTTCTTTCTTTCTTTTTTTTTTTTTTAAAGATTTATTTATTATCTATACAGAAGAGGGCGCCAGATCTCATTACAGATGGTTGTGAGCCACCATGTGGGTGCAGGGAATTGAACTCAGGACCTCTGGACGAGTAGTCAGTGCTCTTAACCTCTGAGCCATCTCTCCAGCCCTAGCTTGCTTGGCTTTCTAACCCACGGGCCAGGCTTGCTCTATGGAAACCACATGAGCAGTAGGTGTTTTGTAGGTGTATTGCTGATTTGTACCTTGTTATGTTTCTCACTTAGACATTTAATTGCTTGCAAGTTGTAAAAGACTGAGGACTTTGTCGACTGAATAATTATCAGTTATGAAGCTGACACTCTTTTGCAAGAGCGTCCAACCTCTTTGCTACTCAGCCTAACCGGGCACCTCCTGCTGCCTGGGGGCTGGTGATGTCGTAACTCCAATTGAGCAGAGCTTCCTTTGTTGTGAAAGCGAAAGAAAAGTCACGGAATACCACCACACTCTGCTGCTGACATCTGTTTCTGATACAATTTTGGTAATATGATAAAAATTAAAAATGTGTTGTGTGATTATTGTTTGTGATTCCCTTGGTAACACATGTGGGTAACTTGTCTTTCCTTTGTGAGGTTTGCATGTGTGAGGTGTTATTAAGTCCAAATGGAAGTGAATTGTGTTGCTGAGGACTGTTGAAGCAACTTCTTCTTCTTTTTTTTTTTTTGACACTAATCCTCTTAGATTACCTGTTAAATTTCTTGAGTAAGTTTTATCTTGCCCCTTGAATTTTTGCAAAAATAATGAAAAAATTTTGTCAGAAATTACATTTGTATTTAGGGAATACTTTCTCTAAAGCCACAAGTTATTTTAACATAACAAGCTAGTGTGTATTCTGTTTTTTACTTTGTTACAGAAAAACTGTTTTCTTTAAATTATTAATTTTGAGATTAGAGCTGTGATTATTGAGATAAAAATGGAGTTAAGGAAAGTATATACAAATGCTCATGAACACAGTCTGGGTAGAGAGAAGATGGGAAACGGTTTAGAATAGGGTCATAGGGGAAAGAAGGAGGAGAGAAAAATTAGAAACTAAAAAGATGAGGTTAGGAAGGAAGAAAAGAATGAGTGGGTAATGCAAAGAAGACAGAATTTGAGAAAAAGAGAAAGGGGTGGGGCCTGGGGAGTTCCTGACTACATACATAGTATAGAATAGTTACCACATACACAGTGTGGAATAGTTACCACATACATAGTGTGGAATAGTTACCTTTGGATGTCCAAAATGAGGACTTGAGCTGTTTGGTTAGGAATTCTGGGATTTCGTTTTCTCTTGTTGCTGAGCAACCATGTTACTGGTGCATCCAGTAGGGTTGTCAGAGTGACCCTACAGGTACCAGTCTGTAGAACAGCCCTTTCAGATTAGTCTAGCAGGGTATTCTGCCAAAGCTGAGTCAGGCGTATTTAGCTTCAAAGCTAATTTTCTTTGTACTACACAGCTCAATTTCTAGATGAAATCATCTTTTTGTATTTGCAATGTACACCATAACTTATTTAACTTTTATTTCATGTAGTAAGTCCACATAGTAAGTTGATGTCCTTTATGTAATCTATGCTATTGCTGTCCATACATATTTCAGATATTAATATATAAAATTTGTATATACTTAAGCATACTTCTTGATATTTTACAAATTAATTTTACTTATTCCTTGTTTTTCTGTTATGTGACTTTAGGGCAAGATATAGATTCTTTTCAACTTTATGATATATAAAGCTGGCATCAAATTTATTGAAACATTAGCTTATTGTAAAGATTTAAATGAGAGAATGTATATAAATAATCCAGTGTAGTGGTAGTTGACAGCACCCACCAGGGTTTGTGTAAATATGCTAGTATTATTTCCATCTTCATTGAGAATTTGACTGCTTCTTAGTTACATAATTGTAATTTTTAGTTTTAGAAATATTTTTAAAAATCACATCCTGGTTTCTAATACTTTTTTTTTTTTTTGCATTTTAGTCTTGTCTTGGTTACTTTTCTTTTGCCGTGGTAAAACTCCATGACCAAGGCAGCTTATAAAAGGAAACATTTGTTTTGGCATTACAGTTCCAGAGGATTAGAGTCCATGGCCATCATGATGGAGCATGGCAGCAGGCAGGCATGGCACTGGAGTAACTGAGAGCTCACATCTTCACCTACAGACGTGGAGCAGAGAGAGCTAACTGGGAATGGTGTAGACTTTTGAAACCTCAAAGCCAATTGTAGACCGAAGTTTCTGTCTCTCCAGCAACTCCCAAATGCCCAGCAGCTGCTTCCCAAATAATTGACTTGGAGGCTTAATATTACTCACGAATGTTCAGCCAGTAACTCAGGCTTATATAACTAACTAGCTCTTATGCTTAAATTAACCCATAATTCTTACCTATGTTTAGCCATGTGGCTTGGCACCTTTTCTCAGTGCACCATTCTCATCCTGCTTCCTCTGTGTCTGGCTGGGGACTCCTCACTCTGCCTTTCATCTCCTCAGCATTCTCAGTTTGGTCCCCCTGCCTGCACTTCCTGCCTGGCTGCTTACTGGTCAATCAGCGTTTTATTAAACCAATTCAAGTGACAAATCTTTACAATGTACAAGAGGATTATTCCACAGCAGCTCTCAGTGATACACCTCCTTCAACAAGGCCATACCAGCTAATTCTTTCCAAGAAGTTCAACCAACCAGGGACCAGGTATTCAAACGTAGGGGCCTATGGGGCCATTGTCATTCAAACTACCCCCGGGTTTATGTACTTCATTTGATCTGCTCTTGATGAAGATAAGATTCGTCTTCCCTCTCCTTTCCTTCTTTCTTTTAGAAATGGTCTCATGTAGCCCAGGATGGCCTCAGATTCCCTATGTAGACTAAGATGAGCGTGAGTTTCTGATCCTCCTTACCTCCTCCCCCCACAATCACACACACCACATGCTGGGATTGCAGGCATGTGCCTCCATATCTGATTTGTGCTGTACTGGGGATCAGAACCAGTGCTTCCTGCATGCTAGGTAAACAGTCTACCAACTAACCCATATCCCCAGCTGAGATGGCATGTTTTCTATCCACGGATATAATTCAAGTATTTAACCTATACATATATTGGTTTTCATCATTAAGTTTATAAAGTATCTCCATAAGCATTTGTAGTGCCTCTTTCATTTGCCAGGAAGTCTGTTCTTTTGTATAATTCTATGGCCTCACAAGCCTTCCATTTTTCGTTGATTGTATACTAAGATGCCCTATTAGAAAGTGTTAAAGGTAATGGCTAAGAGCTGGGTAGTTTGACTTAACTGTTTACTGTTCCACTTTGGAGGAATCATCTCTGTTCTCATTTTTCTCAGTTGTGACATTTTAATGACTTAATAGGAGTATGATTAAATTATTTTTTTAGAAAACTTTATTTTTAAGTTTGATTATGTGTGCATGTAGTACCAGTGGTGGCCAAAGGGGGCAATGGGTTCCCTGAAGCTGGAGTTACAGCTGGTTGTTAGCAACCAGGTGTAGGGAACCTAACCCAGGTCCTATGCAAGAACAGCCAGTGCTCTAACCACTAAGCTACCTCTCCAGCCCCTTGATTAGATTATTTAATGTACATCGAATACTCACCGCTTAAGGCGCTGCTGTTGACTGCTTTCATTGCGGTCATCACCATCACGAGAGAGGCCTTTCCTGAGCAGCCTGCATGTGCTGCGTGCTCCGTTCCGTGTCATCACCCTTTTCTCTGTTGTTCCCTTTGTTCTTCCATTTTACTTAGTAATTTATTTAATATGTTTGCTGTTGATATTGTTCAAATGGATTGCCTAATCTTTAAAGACTGCTTTCTTCATGGTTATCCCTAATATTTGTGACAGGGCGTGTTAGATTTTGTGTGTGTGTGTGTGTGTGTGTGTGTGTGTGTGTGTAATAAACGAATTAGTGACATAGCTAAGATCTCATTTGCCTATCAAAGTGAAGTGTATTTTTAGATACCCAAGATTGACATTAGATATCTTACCTCATCTGAGGACGGTACTTGAACAAACTCTAGCCACAAAGCAAATTAATCCAAACAGAACTGAAGCTGGAAGGCTGGGGGTGGCGGGGAGGAGGAAACAGTTAGAAGCAGTGAATCTTTTGTGTTTATTACCAAATCTAACCCAGTATCTTACAATATATAAGAATTCTGAACTGTAAATAATACTAAATAATAGTCACTTACCAAGATAGTTAAACTTGAGAAGAATTAAGAGAACAGTATTCATTATATTGAAGGAGAAGAATGATCTGGACTAGGAAAATTGTTCTCAACCAACAGATGCTAAAACATGGTGAAATTCAGCATTCTTTCTTTGTTTTTTTTTTTTTTCCTTCATATAGTAGCCAACTTTATTCAGTGTCCCAGACAATTTATACTCTGGGAGTTAAGAAAAGTCACATGAATAAAGTTCTCATGAGTTCAAGTTGTATACAATGATAAAAACAAGTCGTATGGGACAAAACATATTTTTCTATACAGGTGTATAAAGGATAGTTCAAACATTTAATTGAATAACAAGAGTAAGCAATAATGAGTAATCTTAGAGTCGGCCCACACCTACCTTTTGCACCTGGAAAAGAGCACAAGAACACATTCCAAGATCAAGTCTGTGTTTTGAAGAATTTGAGGTCACAAGACTCCTGTCCTGTTTCCTTGGAGTGTTAACATAAGCATTCAGAATTCTCCTCAAATGACTCCTTTCCAGGACCATGTTGCAAAAATATACCTAAATTAAATTTATTTTAATTTTAGAAAAATCCTCATAACATGTATATGAAGAAAGCTCTTTTAAAAATATGGATGGGGACACACATACACACACACACACACACACACACACACACACACACACACACACACATACACACACACCTGTCTCTGCACCATTTGCATCCCTGGTGCCCAAGGAAGCTGGAAGAGTGCATCAGATCTCTTGGATAAGGCTTTATAAGTAGTTTTGAGCAATCCGATGTGGCTCAAACAGCAGTATCCAACAGCAGCAGTACTACTGAGTCAAATCCCCAACTCCCGATATTTCATTATAATGCAGAAGATGAAGATGCACCATTACTCTTTCTGTCTTCTATCACTTGGAGGTGATGGAATTCCCTGCTATTTGGTCATCGAAGGATTGAATGATTTCTCTCCCTCTGTGAATGGACTCTGCACATTGCTTCTTATTATAATTGTAAACACAGTTCTCTTGATGTGAATGAAGACAACAAAAGATTTGGTTGAGTAGAGATGAGTCCAGGTTATCAACATCATTTCTTAAGTACATTAGTATAAAAAGTATATAAAAACAAAACTAAAAATTTGATAGTAAAATTCTGAACCTTTTAATAATAGATATCCTTATTCAGTATTATATATCTTGTATGTTTAGTAAGGTTAAAAATTGGAATGACACACAGAAAAGGAGAAAAATACATCTTATTTTGCTATCCCAGTTATGTGCTTAGCCTCCGTTCTCTGGTGCTCTGCTGTACTTTCTGGCTTAAGTTACTTGCAGAGAATGTGTGCTGTTCATAGGAGGAATTGGTTTGTCTCCTCTCTGTATCTGCTACAATTGGCCACATTCAAAGTGGTGCTCTGTGTTGCTTGATATTTTTTAGTTTTGCTGATTGCTGTCAATTATATGGACTACATATAGTTCTACCTCATTAAATGACAATCACAGCTATTTAG
Organism: Peromyscus nudipes; assembly: GCA_902168325.1. Taxonomy (NCBI): domain Eukaryota; kingdom Metazoa; phylum Chordata; class Mammalia; order Rodentia; family Cricetidae; genus Peromyscus; species Peromyscus nudipes. The sequence goes on along the minus strand of CABHPH010160586.1, from coordinate 32,755 downwards.
AAGTATACTTAATTTGTTTGTTATTGGCCTTAAGCTTATATGGCTGTTGTTGGACTGACCTGTGTAACTGCATATTATTTAGGAAGCTCTGACCTCCATGTCAATAAATTATGAGCGTATGTTTTTACTCTGAATGTTGAGAAATTTCAAAATGACTTCAAGAGTAGGAAACTATGGAAGCAGTGCTAGTCGGCTGTAGGCTGGGGTGGAAAATCACCAGGAACAGGATATCTAGGTAATCTGTAGGAGGTGATTTATGTCATTTTTCAAAAATAGCCTTCCCTACTACTTGGAGGATGGATCAGCCTCATAGAGCTGAGACATAAGAGATATGTGTGAGGGAGAGAAGGCTAGCAATGTGATTAGAGTGTATTCAGCATGCTGGAGCCCTGATGGTTCCTGTTGGATTAAGTCTGTCAGTGTTCCGAGATGAGGCCAGGACAATCTGGTGAAGACAGGGACTGCTACTGAGTGCTTGAGTAGACATGCTTTCACTCAGACGGTAGATTGTATCACTGCTTGAAGATGTGAAGCGGACCAGAGCCACGGTTAGTAGAGCAGATGCCAGGACACAGGCTGGCTAGGAGCTGCAGAGAGAAATGGTCCTGAGTAGTGAGCTCTGTAGGTGTCTGTTTGGCTCTAAGAGGGCTCTGAAGTAGGCAGAAACCTTATCACAGTTTTTAAAGTCAGAAACAGTGACTTTTCTTTGCTTACGAATGATCACAATGAATAAGGAAAGCCACTAGCCAGAGTGGGATTTCAGCACAGTGACTGCATTTGGAGAGCAAGTGACATGCAGGGTTGAGAGTAGACTGGCACCCAACTGACTGACTTTAGTGTTGATGCTTAGGAGTTTGGCTAGATTAAAAATTTTGAAATGCTTGTCTTTTTCTTCAAGTTGACATTGAAGGTGCTGAAACTGAATTTGTTTTTAAACAGATCTCATGGTCACGTCTTATGCTCTATTTACCACTTGGTCAGTAGTGATTGGATATCAGCTCTGGGTTCAAGCACTTAGAACTCAGCGGTGAATCAGTCTGAGCATTGTGTTACATGGCAGCTTGCGCTGATAGCTAGGATAGTGTGTGGACACTTACAGATACTCGTTTGATTTTTTTTCTCATAGATTGATTCACTTTAGCTGCTGTCTAATTTATGATAAGAGTGTGTAATAAGTAAGTACTTGTGTATGTTTGTCATTTAGCTCCTAACAGCTCTGTGTACTTAACATTTGTTCTACAGTATCTGAGATGTCAATCGACTGTAAGGGCTGTTTTAGGTCAGATGTTGGGTTTAACCTAATTTGCTAAGCCTTATTCTAAAAATACTATGGGGCTACTACTACTGTGCTTTTAGGGTACCTTTAAAGGACTCTGAAACAGGAGGGTGCCACCCTGCGAAGATATTAGTGGTGATTTCTGATTAGAATTTGATATTTAAATCTCTACTTCTGGTTCTGTTGTTTAAATGAATCTGGTTCAACAGAGCAAAACAAAGACTGAGGTGATGATGTAAATCCCTTCAGTGTCTGCAAACAGCTAACTTCATGAACTCCCACATCTTTGGTGCAAGGGCTGTATGAATAATTGTTGGAATGGTCTTTGTGGCTGCATCTTTAAATGTTGGAAATGGGACTTTAATGTGAATATGCAGTAAATCTTAATCATAGAGACACACACAGGTTTCAGTGTAATACAGAGCTGGAAGGAGACACAGTAAACAGATGTGCTCCTGTCTTAGTAGGTGGAGCCATGTCTCCGTAGAGTTGCGTTCAGTGTTGATACAGAGAGCACTGGCAATGGGAATGCTGTGCCTTTGCTTTCCTGTGTGTTTTAATCTCTAGGTTACTTAGTTCTTCTGAACGTCATGGGATGCTATTAGAAGATGCTGATGTCAGTTAGTTATGGGATTGATGTTACAAAGATTTCATAATCGTGAAGATGTAACATGTCTTCATTAACTTTGAAAACTTTATTCTGATAAAAAATTTAAAGAATGTAGAAGACACAGATATTTTAAAGTATAATGTAGCATTATATTTTCTGTTGCATTTAGGACTCTTCATATGAATATATTATATTAAAATATTTGGTCATAATGCAAGGAACTCATTTTTGTTCTTATAAGTTTTTTTTTAGCATTTAAAAATTAAATACATGTAACATATAATGTATATTAATGTTAAGTGGTAGAGAAAATATTTGACGTCAGTTGAATATTTTGTTCTGTGCAGAACAAATTCTTGTTTTTAAAGTGGCTTTGTGATTTTTTCGTATTTATAGGTTTATTTATTTTGATGTGTTGTGTATAAGTATTTCACCTGCATGTATGTAAGTGTGCCATGTATGCGCAGTGCCCCAGGAGGCCAGAGGAGGACCTTGGAGCAGTCTGTGCTCTTAACTGATGAGCCATCTCTCCAGCTCTGCATGGTTTTATTTTGGAGAAAATTTTGATTTTACTTCTTACAGTATATAGATGTTTAGTCCAAGTATGCTGCAGCCTGATACTCTCCGTCCCTCAGATTGACTTGTTGCTGTTGCTTTTGTTTGTTTTTTAGATAGAGTCTCACTATGTAGCCTTGGCTGGAGTCTTGCTCTGTATACCAGACTATCCTCGAAATCATAAAGACCATACTGTCTCTGCTTCCTGGGTGCTGAGATTGAAGGGGTATGCCATCCCATGCAGCTGGTCGTTAACTTTAAAAGCCATGTAATTTGTTATCTGTTACCACTGCCGTGATTACTGGAATTTTGGCCCATACAATGGCTTATATCTACAATACCATTCCAAAGTATGCCAGCATTTCTATGAACATTATCTGTATATTTTGGTTACAAATTATTTTTGAGTAGTTAAAGTATTATTTGCAGACATTGTTTGAAAAGGGAGATAGAGTTAGAATGTCTTAGACACCCATAGTGAGAACTCACAATTATTTGAGTGAAACTAACATTACTCCTGTTCCTTCTGAGCTCTATGGTCAACTCTTGTCTGTTTGATAAAGTTTAAAATGTCTTAATCAGTTTAGCCTGCTGTAACAAAAATACCATACACTACATGATTTAAAAAAAACAAACAACAACAACAACAACAACAACAACAAAAAACCCAACCCTGAATTACCCCGCCCCACTCCTTTTTGAGGAAGGTGCTTAGGAATCTAAGGTCAGGGCGCTGCTTCCTGGTAGTAGACATCCATCTTCTTGTGATGTACATAGAGAGTGGGCTCACCGCAGCCCACTATTCCTATCACATTGAGGGTTAAGGTTTAAGATGAGTATTTCAGGGCTCATTTATAATATTTAAAATGTCCAACCTGAACATTTTAAGGAATGCACAGTACAGATTTATCTTGTCTAATATAATCTTGTTTTCTGTTCATAAATGTTGCTCTCAGCCCTACAGTCTTTGTTGGTCCCCTTTCTGTTGGTGTTTAACCCAGGGGTGGCCCTGGATTACCTCAGTTTCCTTTAATATTAATAGCAATAGGCAGTCTCTGCCGCAGCTGCTGGCCTCCTGCTTCAGTGCCGGCACATGTTGGTTTCTTCAGCTTATTCTTAAATCCTACTTCTGTGTGAAAATTAAATTTTTGGTTAGTCCAGTTGGTACTGCCCCTATGTACATAAGTGTAAAAGCCATCCTTTGGGAATGAGGAGGGGCAGCACCCCTGCAAAAACTAATGCTCTCTCCCCAGCAGTCATCAGCTCTGAATAGCTCTTCAGCCAAGGGTGGGGTTTTGTGAGGCTCTTCCCCAACCCTGGTAGAGTTCTAACCGGCTTGATCTCATGCAGGTCTTGTGCACGCAGCCATTAGCTGCTTTGAGTTCCTGGGTGTAACAGGCTGTCATCATGTCTGGAAGACAGAACCTTCTCAGCTTTGGAGAAACACAGGTTTCTCCCAAACCTCCAGCTCTCCCAGTCTTTAACTGCCCATTGCGGTCCCCGAGCCTCGGAAAGGGGTGTGGTATCCATGTCCATTTGGAGCCGAGTGCTCTCCTGTTTCTTAGTTCCTGCAGTTCGACCATCTACTGCAGGAAGAAGCTTCTGGGGTAAAGGTTGAGATCTGCACTAATCTGTGGGTATAAAGGTGTGTTTAGGGAGCAGGCCAGTCAGCAACATGGAGTTCTAGTAGTACCAGGTCGCCCTCTGTGGTCTGGGATCTGCTTCTCTGTGGAAGCTTTTCTCCCTGTTAGAGGTAAGTTTCTAATTGTCTTCCTCAAAGGTTAAACATCTTGAGTAAACAACATAGGTTACTGTTTTAGTTAAGGTTTTTATTGCTGTGAAGAGACACCATGACCTCAGCAATTCTTATAAAGAAAATATTTAATTGGGATGGCTTGCTTACAGTTTCAGAGGTTTAGTCCATTATCATCATGACAGGGAGCATGATGGCCTGCAGGCAGATGTGGTGCTGGAGCTGAGAGTGCTACATCTGGCAGGCAACAGGAAGTCGACTGTCACACTGAGGGAAACTTGGGCAAAAGAAGCCTCAAAGCCTGCCCCCACAGTGACACACTCTCCAATAAGGTCTCACCTTCTAATAGTGCCCCTCCCTTTGGGGGCCATTTTCTTTCAAATACCACAGTTACCATAGTAAAAATGCATTTGCTTTTTTTTTATGCTTGCAAATATCAAGAAGATAATATCTGTTGTTAAACGGCAAAATGATTGAAAACCTAGAAGGGCTTCAAAGGACAGTGTAGCTTGAGTTCAAAAGGGCAGAGTTGGACGCATATTAGTTTGAATATCTGCCCACTCGCGCTTTCGTAGTGAAACAGGGTGGGTAGGCAGTCTGACCTGGCTGGGTCTGTCAGTTCCCAGCAGTCATACCGAAAGCATTTAGGAATATTTTTTCCCTTTTTTGAGGTAGGGTTTTACACTGTAGCCCAGGGTAGTTTGGAATTCACTGTATATCTTGGGATGGCTCCAGCTCACAGAAGTTCACCTGTTTCTTCTGAGATCTGAGATTAGAAGTGTGAGCCCTCTGGCCTGGCTTAACAGTAAATACTGAATGAAGAAAAAGTTGTATGATCCTGGGTTACTGTATTTTTTAATCGACAATACAGAACTGAATTATTTTCTCAGAGCAAGCCTGAATTCAGTAGACATTGTTGGTATATTTTTTATTAGTATTTATATTCCAATACACTTCAAGTTGTATTTTAAAAGTGCCTAATTCCTTTTTATCAAGAGTAGGAGAAGGGGAGGATGCTTTAGAGATATGTTCAAAGTACAAAGTTCCTTGTCAGTTCTGAGCACTCCTTTTCTGGGCTTTTCTAGATGGGGCAGGACTGGTTGGTGGGCACCACAGTAGCCCGTACCCACCTTCTCTGCAGCTCCAGGGATGTTGCTGTTGCTTGCTTCACGACCTTTAGCTGACTTCTGCAGAGATCTGCTCCCTTAAAGTTGATTTTCAAGGACTTATTGTTTCCTCATTTTATTTTACATTTTAATAGAGATACTTTTCACAGTTTGACTAACGCCACTAAACACTATAGAGTGGAAGATGACCTACACCCCCCGCTACTTCTAAAGAGAAGGTGACAGTGTCCTGGTGTCCTTTTCTTAGTCATCTGGTAGTCACTCACTATGCTGTACTGGTGATGTGATTGGTTGCGTCTCCTGTGCAGTGGTGGAAAGTGGATACGAGAACTCCGTTTCAGGACCTCCCTGCTTCTTACAGAGCATTGGCATGTAAGTGATTTAACAGTCATGCAGGCAGGATTTTCAGAGTAAATAATTTCCATTACTGTGGCCTTGCATTTGTGAGTGCAATGCAGGAACACGATACTCTTCTGATGGCTTTAGAGAAGCTTAAAAACACTAAGTTACATATCAAGCTAATTAAAACCTTTAGAGACTTCAGTTTTTGTACTCACTGATGGGCAAATAGTTTTCAATTTAAAATACCAATAATTCCACAGTTAATAATTAGGAATTATTACAGATTTTTTATACAAATGCACTGATTTTAACTTATGGTTTTATGCTCATTTTAATATATACTATGATATTTTATCCAACAAGTATATTAAGGAGCAGAATTTAAAAATAATAAGCCAATTTTTACATAGTAAATTATAAAAAAATTTAAGTGACCACTCCTATTAAAAAGAATCTTTCTGCCAATTGTGAATGTTTTTTTTCTGCTGCCCAGTTTATCATGTGCGTGGTTCATGTTGACTGGAGACTCTAATGTTGAAACTTTATATCCCTGTATCATCTTTATGTGTGTGTGTGTTTGTGTTGGCCAAATTATTGGTGTCATTTGCTTATATAGACTTCTGATAAGTTAAGAAGCTACTGACTTCAGGAGACTCATAATCCTTTCTCAAAAGAATGTACACGATCAGTCTCAGTAGGTCAACAAACACAAACAAAACAAAAACAAAAAATATTTGCGTTGGGAGGGACCAACCAGTCTTACACACAGGAGCATGGTCCTCACTTCAGCAGAAAGTGCATTAAAGTTGGACTTTCCAAATGTTGTAAGTTTGAAAGAAATAGAGAATCCTAGTCCTTAATGTTGGTGTTAGGCTGCAGTGTCCTTAGCCTTCCTGTGACCCGCCCAATGGCCATCAACACCACTTGTTTCTTTCATTCTTTCTGCCTGCCTGCCTTCCATCCCTCCCTCCCTTCCTTCTTTCCTTCCTTCCATCCTTCCTTCTCTCTCTCTCTCTCTCTCGCTCGTTCTCTCTCACTCTCTCTCTCTCTCTCAAACTAATTGGCTCGTGTTTGGTTTACTGAATGTCATCTGGACTCAGTAAGAAGCAAGTGACCTGCACTGAATTAGTGTAATTGTAACACAAACAGAAGATCACATAGTTTTGGTCTTACACAGGAAAGGAGAAAGTTGGAGAGATTTTCCTGTTTGATAAATAGAAACTGAAGCTGCAGGGTCCAGACCTGGTTCATACTTGATTTTACCTTTAGGGTTTTTTGTTAGATCAGTATTTGGACCTTTGGGTACTTGTCCCCTATAAGAAAGGTTGCTTTTCCTCTCAAAACATAATTTTTTTCTCTTAGTCCTTCAAATTCAGTATATTAAGTTGTGAATCTGATACCTCTTTAAGCATAGTTAATATTATCTAAAACAGAAAAGTACTGTTGGAATTTGACATACCATTTCTTTATCCTGAGTAACATTGAAGCATTTCTTCAAAGGCCGTTTTGTTAGTTTTTGGTATTCTAAATTACATTCTGTTTCACAGAGAAAATGATTCCATTTGCCAAGGGTAAATAGAGCTACAGAATTCAAATATCATTTTAAATAATCTATTTTTTAAAGAAAGATTTAACTAGATGGTCAACCCTGAAAACATACAATTAACGTTTTCTAGACTGAGCAGGTTAGTTTTAGGAATATATACACTTATAAATATATGCGTGTAACAACAATTAATGAAAAAGGCCGTGAACTTGAAAGAGAGTAAGAGGTATATGGGGGGTGTTTGGAGGGAAGAAACGGAAGGGGAAATGATATATTATAATCTCAAAAATAAAAGAAATAATAATAAAAAGATTTATATGATCTGAAGAGAAACCAGAATATATATTTTAATTGTATGACCTTGATCTAATAATAAGTTTTACTTTGAAGGTATCATGTTATAATGGAGTTACTTGACATTCTAAGCCATATTCTCTGTAGTTTATACCCGTATCTTATGTCACCATACGATAAAGTACAATAACTATTTAGCCAGTTAAATCTTTCATTGACTCTCAACCTAGCTTGTATTTTTTGCTTTCAGTATTTATTGAAATATTTTTTTTTTTTTTGGTTTTTTTCGAGACAGGGTTTCTCTGTGTAGCTTTGCGCCTTTCCTGGGACTCATTTGGTAGCCCAGGCTGGCCTCGAACTCACAGAGATCCACCTGGCTCTGCCTCCCGAGTGCTGGGATTAAAGGCGTGCGCCACCACCGCCCGGCGAAATATTTTTCTCATGCGTTGTGTGTGTGTTGTGGGGAGAGAGAAGGGGAGAAGGAGGGAGGGAGGGAGGTAGAGAGGGAATGAGAATGAGAATATATGTGGTAGTCAGAGGACAACCTAGAATGTCAGCCTCAAGGCCCCTCCTTCCACTTTTTGTTTTAGTCAGGGTCCCTCATTGGCCTGGGCCTTTGCTAAGCAGCCTAGGCTAGCTTTCTGGTGCATCCCCAGCTACCTGCCTGTCCACACTAGCCATCTCACCACTACTGGAATTGCAGGAATCCTTCCTCATGCAAGTCTTTTTAAGTGGGTTCTGAACTTACACCTTCATGCTTGTGAGGCAAGTACTGTATCAACTGTGCCGTCTCTGTAGCACCCCATCTCTTTTCACGTATTTCCCTTCCCCATTGATGGCATGTCTTAAGGGAACATGTACTGAGTCCCGTTCCTAATTTTTATTTTTAACATGATCATCATTGGTGTCTAACACTGTGTCTGACATGAAGCACACACTCAAATATTAATTAAAAATATAAAAAGGAATGAAATTCATTTAAATTAGTATTTAAAAATCTGTACAGCCAGGGCTACACAGAGAAACCCTGTCTTGGAAAAAAAAAATCTGTACTCTAAACACCATTTAAGTACTGAATAATCCAATAGATGTTTGTGTAGTGTAATTGCTATAGTAGAAACCTAGCTGGTTTTTTTTTTTTTTAGTTTGTTTGTTTGTTTTGAGACAGGGTTTCTCTATGTAGCCCTGGCTGTCCTGGAACTCACAATGTAGACCAGGCTGGCCTCAGAATTACAGAGATCTGCCTATCTCTGCCTCCCAAGTTCTGGGATTGAAGGCATGTGCCACTACCACCTAGCTGCTTAGCTGTTTTGTTTACTGATTGTATCACTTAGACAAAGGTAACTTCTATGTATGTCATTTTGGTTTCTTATATGATAAAATGAGAACAATATAGTCTTTATCATGAAGAGTTACTAAATTAAATGAGATAATGCATATAAAGTTCTTCAGGAGAATGCCCCACACGTGTTGATTTTTTTCTTTGTTATTTTAGAAGTTCTTTGGAATCATAGGAAATATATGAATTTATTAGAGGTATATGGTTTATATTAAGAATATCTAAAAATAGGTAATATTCTAATAACATATTGAGAGATGAGTAATTAGATAATGGCCCAGGCAAAGGCTTTTTATGAGCTGTTAGGACATCTGTGCTTCAGAGATGATGGAGAAAGACTGGCATGCAGATTCACACCCTGGGAGAGCTGCTGGGTGAGCAGGTGAAGGAGCCTGTGAGCTGACAGACAGGCTCCTATGGTCAGTAGATATCAGATCAGCTTGTGTTATCTCTGAAGAAAAATTGATGTAACATTTAGTAATGTATATAAATCGGGACAAAGATAATAGCTGTTATTTCATTATTAGTAGTAATTGTGGACAAATATTTCTGACTATATACCACATACCAGGGTTTTTATGTTAATTTCAGTTCTACAGCTGTTATTCTAAAGGCATGCTTTCCAGCAGCCTTTGGAACTTGCCAGAAATATGAGTTCATGGACCTCATATCTGGTCTGTTGACTCTGAAATTCTCAGGATGAATTTGGCAGTCTGCAGTGTAAGAAAATTCTGTTGCATGTTAAAAGTTTAAGAACTGTTCCTTTTGTGTATGTCTAGCCACTGGTGAGAAAACCATGTTTATTAATGCTTTAATAGTGCTACTGTTAATTATCTGTTTTTTTACATATATAAGCATAGTTTAGTAAGTTTCCGATCAGCAAATTCCAATATTATTCTGTAGCTACTCACTATATACCCTGTATAGAAGGTACAGTCATTGATGGCTTTGGAGCTTGGCAACCTGGGCTCAGTTTCCAGCTCTGTCCTGTATTTGCAGAGTATGTAAGAGACAGTTAAACTTCTTATACTTTAGTTTCTTGTGGAATATAAAAATAGAGAAATACTTCCTCATAGGATTCTGGTGAAAATGAAAAGGGATGATTCTTTTTAGAGTATTTAGTACATTGCTTTATAAACCATGCTATCTAGTATAGACAGTAATTGCTGCTGTATTAATACATATGTGTCTAAACATACATAATACAAAAATTAGAAGCAGTTTAGAAATACCCTAAAGACAGAATGTTCATCATTAAAACCATCAGATCAGTGCTTATTTGGGGCCTTAAGTGTTCTCTTTCTTTCTCTTGTGTTTTTGGTGGAGTGGTACCCCGTCTCTTCTGTCACTGTCCGTCTGTCCTTTCCTTTCTCATGGGACCTTACAGATTCAGGTGCTCCTCGTTGTAGGCCCCTCCTAACTTCTCACTGAAGGGACTCTGGTACTTTTTCACATTCACTTGAAACTATTGACAGAATATCCATTTGCTATTCTTACCTCTTTTGACTTCTTTGATACTTCATTTCTTGATTTCCCCCAAACCCTCTGTGGCTGTCAATCTTGAGTTCTAGACTAATTTTTAATTATATGTTTAGATAATTGCCTTTTATATACTGTTGAGACACTTCAAATCTAATATTTATACATTTGTTTTAACCTTTGTCTTTTCTGTCTTGTATTGTCTCTCATACAGCTAAATCTAGAAATTAGCTTTCTTCTAATCTTCCTCTTTTATTAATTGCCATGTCCTATTGGCATTGCCTTCCTGCCCAACCCCCACAGCCAGAGACGCTTCAGATTCCATTCCTCAACCATTGCTATCTGTATTGTGTCCTTAAGATTTCTTGATTTCCAGATTTCAGACTTGGAATTCTCCTTGTGTAGTTCTACATCAATCTCCCTACTGATGTACTAGTCCTGCATCTCATTTCCTTCTCCAGTAACTTCATGTCACTGCCTGATTGATCGTTTTAAATCCAGACACAGACCATCTTATTCCTTAAAACCTCCCCATGAAAACCCAATTTTTTAGGTTTGTGGCTAGTTTAGTAGTTAAGTTCTTAGGGTGCTCTCTAAGGCCTTTGGCTGTGAACACCTTCTGTTTCTGTACCACCTTATTTCCTTAGCCACCCTTTATTGTACAGTCAGCACGTTCAGTTCCGTATCTTCGCCTCTCTCTAGTGTTCTCTGTTACCTGTATCTTCTTCATCTCTCTTCTAAACAATCCCCACTGAAAACACTCTGTAAACCCCAAGCTCAGACATTGTATTGTATTGAGTGACTTTTCTATCTAATTATAAATTTATTGACAGCAGCATGTACAGCATTTAGTTCATGTTTTTATTGTAGAAAGGTATAGTGCAGTGCTTTGTGACATATAGGTACTAAATAATTAAATAAATTCATATAAAATTTGGTGTATTTGGGGTTTTTCTTTGTACTTTTAATATCTTGGGAGGCAGACACGTCTGTGTTCGTTTTTTGAGCACCACCTGAGCCCATCAGCCTTCGCTTTCATCAGAGCAGCTGTGACTTCTTGTAAGATACCGCTGAGGTCTGGCCTACTGACTGTTGGCATTCCTTCTTAGGGGGAGGAGGAGGTGGGTGGCCATTGGACCCCCCCTGAGATTCTGTCCACTCCCTCCTGCACCTCAGCCACTGTGTGTTCTCCTGTCCCAGTTGCACATGGCCTCATGGTATTGGGAGATGCCAGGGACACTGTGGAAGGTTAACGAAGGTGGCGTGTCTCTGTCTGTTGAGCTGTGGGGGACGTGGATATGCATTATGTAGTGAGAATTTTTGATAGCCATGCTTCTATGCATAATCCCTCCTGGACACATACTCTGTCAGTAAGCCTAGTAAATTCACTGGCTTCCCACGTTGGACTCTGTTGCATCCTGCTTAAGTTTATGGTAGATGACTTATAAGGAGCAGGTACTTGGTTATTTACACCTCTGCAGGGAGAGAAATTTTCCACAGTGGTGTAAGTCAGTAAATGTGGTCATGCACATCTGTAACCCAGCACTTAGGAAGTGGAAGTGGGAGGGCTAGGGTTCAAGGCTAGTTTAGCTACATAGCATAGTGTGAAGCCAACCTGGGTGTACACTCACACACACACACACACACACACACACACACACACACACACACACACGCATGCACACGCACACTTATACATATAATGGAACTTGAAGGGAAAAGGAGCGTTATCTGCTCCATCAGTTAACAGCTTGAGTGCTACCATGTGTGCAGCCCTGAGTGAGGCACTGAGTGAATGAAATCAAAAGAAAGGGACTAGTGTTACAGTTTTCTTTTTCTCTGACAATGTGGTTCTTTTATCCATTTTATACTCATAGTTCATCATATTTTATTTTTAGTGTAGTTCAGTTTTGAGAAACAAAATGGAAATTCTTTAGGTTAGCATCTGAAATGCTAATTTTGAACTTTACTATGGCACTTGTCCAATAGAATCTGTTAAAAATTTTCCTCTAGGTCAGATCTAAGTTGAGAAGAATGAGGTAACTTTAATATGAACCCAGATTGCAATACAGCCTTTCTCTCCAGTGAGTTGCCAAACTCACGATTCCATTTGTATTTGGAATGGGGGAAGCTGAGTTAATATGGATGTTTGCCAATGATAGCAAATACTGGCAAGATAATCTTGTTCCCTGTGCTTAATTATGTGGTTTTCTTATAACGTTTTTCACATATTTGTTGGTACTTACTAGCCTTTCAAGGTGAATTTACATGTTTGCCAGTGTCTCATATATACTTTATTCTTCCTGAAGTTAATCATTTACTGGCAAGTCTCCTGTCTTCCTAAGAAGGCCAGCTAAAATTGTGTGTGTGTGTCTTTGTGTGTGTGTGTATCATACACCTTTTATTTAGCTATCCACTTCTGTCTCTTTGTGAGGCTTTATAGATTACCCTTCATTATAGGTACCCTCATAAAGGCTGAGATGTAGGCGTGGTAACCCATCACATATTTGTTCTTTGTCTTTTCAGTTCTTGCTGTCAAACTTGGAGCGCTGTGCATGCTCAGCAGACAGTTTACTGTTGCGGTGTGCTCCCTGCCCTGTCTCATTGTGTGTGCTGTCCTCAGTGTTTCGGCACTGAGAACAGTAGTGAGAGACACAAGGGTCCAGTCTTTTAAAAAGTCTTACATGACAGAAGAGAGGTGACGAGTTATATATGCACATATTTAAAAATGGCATCAGGTATTGATAACTGTAAGAGGGACACGGAATGACCACTGTGTTTGAGACATTTCTACACAGGAGGGTTGAGAAAGGTTATTTGAGGCGTTGGCTGTTAGGGTTAGTACAGATAAAGGAGGAAAATGAAAGAACCATGCAGATGTGCTTTGAGTGAATGTTTCCTTTAGAAGAAAGTTTTTGGTATAAGGAACAGCAAGGAAGCTTAAATGCCGGATCTGGGTAAGATGCAAGAGGAGTGGGAGGTGGGGAGGTGGGGAGCAGAGGACCAGACCACGAGGCTTCTTCATAAGCTGTGATTTGATTTTACTCTGAGACCTGAAGCCATTGGAAAGTCTTAAACAGAAGAATGCTGTGTTTTAATGCTAGATTTAAAAGCTATCCTTTTTATTGAGGGTGCAAGCAGGGAAAATAAACAATGAAGCTGTTACTTCAGTAGTTCAGGCAAGAGATGATGGGGGCTTGGCTATGGTAGTTATGGTATTAAGAAGTCAGATTCTGGATGCATGGATATATTTATTTATTTATTTCTGATTGTCTAAATGAGATGTGATAGAAAGACAGACATGGATTTTTTTTATAACTTTTTGTTTGTTTGTTTGTTTGTTTTGTTTTTTTGAGACAGGGTTTCTCTGTGTAGCTTTGTGCCTTTCCTGGAACTAGCTCTGTAGCCTAGGCTGGCCTCGAACTCACAGAGATCTGCCTTTCTCTGTCTCCCAGTGCTGGGATTAAAGGCGTGCGCCACCACCGCCCAGCTAGACGAGGACCCCTGGAAGCATAGGAGTGAAGATGTGGTTAGGCCTGCTGTGGAGTATCTGCTCTGCCGTGTTCACTCTTAGGAAAGACGTCGGACCCGACAGTGTTTTAGGCACAGGTCTTCTTCCTCTACTTTTTTTTTTTTTGAGACAGGGTTTCTCTCTGTAGCCCTGGCTGTCCTAGAGTTCATTCTGTAGACCAGGCTGGCCTTGAACCCAGAGATCCTCTTGCCTCGGCCTCCTGAGTACTGAGATTAATAGGAAGTAACTAAGGTCTGTTTGAAGCACCTCTGCCTGGCTAATGGATCAAAGCCAGGGTTTTCAGGCTTATAGGAGACATCTTCTTCAGACTACCCCATTTCTTCCTTAGTTCCTCTATCTTAATAAACTGTTCAGGCATATACTGGTATTATGATCAATCCATGTGAGTCTATTAAATGGGTAACAGAATTTATTAAGATATAAATTGAGGAAGTACACTCATGAATACAGAATGGAGTAGACAGCTGAAGTCGTCCTCTGATCTGACTGGGAGCGAATCCACCTCACAGGCAGGAACAGTGCCCCATCTCCCTTCCCTTAGAAGAGGTCAGGTACGATGACAGGAAGCACTGCCTCCTTCAGGCCCTATAGCCCAAGGTCATGGGCGGAGCAAATACCACTACATTTCCCCCTTTTGTCTAAATATGAAGGTTCTAAACTTAATGCAAACTATATACAACAAGAATGATTATCAAGTATTGTCCAGGAAATACAAAGGGTAATAACATAAACAAAAATGGAACTACAACCAATAAGAATAACATTAAACAAGAAAGACATGCTTAATGTCTAGAACATGGGTAAATGGCAGATTACAGAGATTACTCCAATAGCTGTCCTATCTTGAAGATACTAACTCTAGTGCTAATATGTTCTTGCTAAGATACGAGAAAATTGTAACTGTATCTAGTCTTCAACTCCATCAAAGACCCAAGAAGGAACATAATAATATCTGAGAAAACAGAAAATGCAAGCAAGCACTTTCTGAAATTCTTGTGAGAATAGACAGAGACAGCTGGGAGCCTGGACAGTCACCTAAAGTTTCTCAGCATTGTTGGGGCATCCAATTTGGCTACAGACCTAGAATATTTGACAGACCATTTTCAGAAGGGGGAATTTTGAAAAGACCATGTTACCCTGTCTGGGCAGAGTTCAGTAGTTGCTTTTCCTTGTGTCTTGCTTGTCTGGAAAGGACAGTGTTCATACTGTCAGCAGTTGAGGCAAGGGCAGTTCTTTGCCCAGCAAGCCATTTTGCCAAGAAGAAGACAAACTTCCATACGGAAATGTCTTAGAAGCCCAACATTCTCTTAGGATCAGATCAGTGCTGCCAGGAGCAATCATGTCTCACATCAACAGACTTCTAAATTATCAAAACATTTAAATGCCATATTCTCTAGGTCTATGAAGTGTTTGAAGATTACCTATCCATCTGATATATGTTTCTGTTAATCTGGACAACCTAACTAACATAACTATAGAAATGACAAGCATTGGTGACTATAAATCTGTAAGTCTTCTCTACCTAAATAACCTAAGGACTAAGGCTTCACATTAACAAGGTCAACAGTCTGTAAGCAGATGTACCGTATAAGGACAATGACCTCAAAATTGTGACAATGCACAAAATATCTTAAACAGAGGTAGAAATGTATACTGCAATATGCAATATGACAACAATATCCTTAATATGTATTAATATTTAAATATCCTAAACAGAGGTAGAACACACATACAGTATGATAAATATAATATTGCACTTGTATTCAAAATATTTCAAACAGGAGTAGGAGATGTATACAACAAATATTGTTTTGTATTTGTATCAATATACAAATTATTTTAAATAGGAATATAAGAATAGTTTACATTTGTATCAATATATGAGAATCCATATCAGTGCAAATTATCCAAGACTGATAGTTTGCTAAATCAGTTTACTAGTAGATACAATAATCTGCCTTAATATACTATACCTATCCATTCCTCTTTTTCTTTCCTAAAGAATATTGAGTCTAAATTTTATTGTTCTACCCCCAACCCTATGACCATCCATCCATAACACTGAGAGAAATGAGACCTTTGGGAGAGGGGCATCATTTTCTTAGAATTGTTTCCCGCTGTTTAGGGGGTGACAGTATCTCTGTGGGGTCCTGTAAGAAAGCTTAATCAGGTCCCAATAGGGCTAGCCTTAGAGTCTGCAGCCAGTCTCAGTAATGGATAAGATTTTCTGAGATTCTGGCTAGAAGTGTAGTATAATGGACCATCTCATCTTAGAACTGTCCTGAAGAGTTTTCAGTCCAAAACTGATCATTGAATAATGTTCTTAGATGTAACGGCATCATTCTGTACCGAGTAGAGTCATTGTTGTGGGGCCCTGTCTTCCTTCCGGAGACTTCAAAGATTGCTGTTGGGAAGACTTATTTTTCACTGTGGAAAACTTTAACATCATTAGTATCAAAATGGAAAGTTTGGATTTAAAGATGACATGACATGTAAGGAAAGATTCCGAGAAATCAAGAATAAGCATGGAGAGAAATAGAATCTTGATAACAATGGTTTGTAGATTATTGGTTTTCTTCTGTCTCACACCAGGCAGCTCTTCTGATATGAGACAGAATCTCTTAATTTTTTTCTTTTAACAATATGCTTGGGTTTAGAGAAGGAGAGAGCCACATTCCAACTCCAAAGCCAGCTTGATTTATAATTGAATCAGGACTTAACTATTCTAGAGTTAAAGAGATGTAGATGTTAGGCAGTAAGATATTACCCTGTGGAGTAGTATATTGGTACCAGTAGGTCCTTCCTTTATGCCGTAGAGGTCTAGGTATACAAAGCCTTATGATTTCTTGAAGATGGGTATTTCTATTATCCTGTACAGATAAAAAACAGAACCCTGCCCTGACTCTTCTTTGTTGAGTTTTCCTTGGTGGCTCAGTGGTTAAGAATACTGACTGATGTTCCAGAGGACCGGGGTTCAATTCCCAGGCCGTCCAGAATCTGATCATGCCAGGACAATAAACAAACAAACAAACAAACGAATAAATGAATGAATGAATAAATGAATGAATGAATAAATGAAGGAAACACGTGACCTCTTTCTCCTCTCATTTCTTCTCTCCGTGTATCTGTTTGGATTTCCCACCTACCTCTAAGCTGCTTTGTCATAGGCCAGTGCAGCTTTATTTATCAACCAATCAGATCAACATATATTCACAGCATAAAGAAAGACATCCCACAGCACACTGGAGTAACTCTTAAATTAGTTTATGTTCTGAGCAGATAACGTGAGCATTCTCTTCTTCCTCACAGCTGTAAAATAAGCTTATTGAGAATTTGCCAAATAGATGCATTTGGAGCTATAGTCACATCAGCGGTTTGTAGCTTATGCTACGTAGGTAGTAGACTTGTTATCCACCCGTTTGTGCAGTGACTTCATTGGTTTGCCTTCTGTTACTGAACTGGGACGAACTCAGCAATGGAAAGTCTGATGTGGCATAGGAAGGAGGGAAAAATGGAGCTTGAGACCTTTCTTCAAGGGTAGCCAGCACCAAGAGCCAATGTTTGGTAGAGATAGGACTGGGAGAGAGCAAAGGGAAGTTAAGGGGTGGAAATTCTGCCTGCCACCCAGATTTGCCCTTCCTTGCTGCCTTTCTTGATTTTTTCTGGTTGGGTTAGATGTGTGCATAGATGTGTTGGGGAAAGAAAGGGTCAAGAGAAGTCAGAGGGAGATGGAGGAAGAGGAGAAAATAGAACTACTTTGCACATAACCGTTGACTAACAGTAAGGCCCAGGCAGTCCACCTGTCTTAACTATAGATACTTCATTTGCTAGTGGCAAAGCCAAGACTGTTGCTCTTGGATCTCATGTTACTCAGAGCCTTAACAGTCTCCTCAGGAGTTCTTTTTTTTCTAATTTCCAGTCTTTCCACTATCCTAAGATTCCTCCAGCCAGCTACTTCCTTGGGCTTAGAGTTGAACTGATTATCATCTAAGGCTACTTAATTTTCCCTTGTATTCCATCCTGTGAGCTCATCAGGGATGCACTTCCTTCCAGGTCTGCCTTTGTTGTGTTTCTTGAACCATTTTCTCTTCTCCCTCTCTCCCTCTCTCCCTCTCTTCCTCTCTCCCTCTCTCCCTCTCTCCCTCTCTCCCTCTCTCCCTCTCTCCCTTTCTCCGCTCTCGCTCTCGCCCTCTCCCTCTCCCTCTCCCTCTCCCTCTCTCCGCTCTCTGCTCTCCGCTCTCGCTCTCGCTCTCTCTCTTTTGAGGGATATTCTAGCAATATACCAACTCTAGATCAATGATCCCATATTGATAATTAAAGGACCTATGGCTTATTAAACATCTGCTATGTGGCAATCCTTAAAACAGACAAGTTACATATTATGGTCTTCCAGCTCTTAAAGAGATATTGCTGGCCCTCCATGTAGCTGCTGCTGTTGTTGTTACAGCTCTGATACCCACCCCAGATGCAGCCTCGCTGACAGCCAAATCCTCATGCAGCATCTTATGTTCTGCAAGGTTTTACCTTTCCCACTGTACCAGCTTCCTCCAAACCAGGCTGCTGAACTGCAATTAAATAGCTATGAAGACAGATTCCACCCAGACCTTGATCTTTGTTCCAGGACAGAGTGTTGGCAATCCTTTCACACATTCCTCCCTCCTTCCTTTACATCTGAGTCTTACAACACCTCAGCATTTCAATTTAGTGTCTCCCCAGTCGTGTAAGGTCTTGTCTCTCTACTCAGAGCCAATACTGGAGACTACTAGCTCTCTGCCATTTCTGCTTCTTAATCTAGGCCAGCTCCTTAATATGCTGCCTCTAAAAAGAGCTGGCTGTCTAGAAGTCCATTCTTCCTCTCTGGAGGCTGCCCTCCTCAGGTCTAGGTCTTGGCAGATCTGCTTGCTTTTGAGGCCTCTCTCCTTGCCTTGTAGACAAGGATGTTTTTATGCACTTACTTCCCTAGTGTCTGCCTCTTTGTTGCTCTTTTAAAAAAAAGGAACCAAATATTGAATTACAGCTCCACTCTTATAACCCCATTTAACCTTAATTATCTCTTTAAAGAGCCTTTCTGTAAATCTGGTAAGATTGGGGGAGTGGGGATTGATTGATAGTTAGTACTGGCCAACTTGTCAGGCTCTAGAATCACCTAAGTAACAGATATCTGGACACACCAGTGAGAGAGTCTCTAGATTAGATTGATTGAGTAGGAAGATCCACTTTAAATATGAAAAGCACCTGTCTTAGTTAAGGTTTCTTTTGCTGTGAAGAGACACCATGACCATGGCAACTCTTATAAAGGAAATCATTTAATTGAGGTGGCAGTTTTAGTTCAGAAGGTCAATCCATTATCATCATGGTGGGGTGCATGGTGGCAGGTGGACATGGTGCTGGCTACATCTTGATCAGAAGGGAACAGGATAGGAACTGTCTCACTGGACATGGCTTGAGCATATATGAGACCTCAAAGCCCGCTTCCACAGTGACGCACTTCCTCCAACAAGACCACACCTACTCCAACAAAGCCACACCTCCTAATAGTGCCACTCCCTTTGAGTTTATGGGGGCCAATTACATTCAAACTACCACAGCACCCTTCCAGGAGCTGGAATTATGGGCGTAATTACAAGGAGAAGCAAGCTGAGCACTCCTACTTGTCTCTGTGTGGTGACTGTGGACACACTCCTCTCGTGCCTTCTCTGGCATGGTGACTGTTGCCCTCCAACTGTAAGCAGGAACAAACCCTCCTGCGTAAGTTGCTCTTTGTCTGGGACTTGGTCAAAGCAACACTGGAGAGAAGAGGAACCTGGGAGGGACAGAATCCAGTTCTAGCAGTTAATACCTGTACCTTTCCGGCTCCCTCTCTTCACCATTTTGTTTTGTTTTGTTTTTGCTTTCTTTCCTTACTTTTTCTATCTTTGTTCATTTTCTTCTCCTTTCTTTCATTTCTTCCTTCATGACACCCTCTGTTGAGCAGCATTTCTCAACCTGTGGGTTGCGACCCCTCTAGGGCCAATTGACCCTTTCACAGGAGTAGCCGAAGACTGTCAGAAAACACAGATATTTATATTACAATTCATAGCAGTAGCAAAATTACAGTTATGAAGTAGCAATGAAACTATTCTTTGGTTGGGGGTCACTACAACATGAGGAAATGTATCAAAAGGTCACAGCGTTAGGAAGGTTGAGAACCACTGGTATAGAGGAAGTGATTCCTTTTTCCTGTCCAGTCAGAACTCTCAGTGGTCAGTACCCTGTTCTTCTTTTTGTCTTCTTGCAGTATCACTTTCCCTTGCATTCATTCTCTCCCCTTAGTTTTCCAGTCTCCTCTCCATGGATTCCTTTTAGCAGCATGTGAGCAGGCTACTATTGCCATGTGATGCAAAAATCATCCTTTTCTCAAAGCAGATCACAATGTTAATGCTATAAAAGTCATCTTGATTTTAAAGAGGGATGTAGTTTAGTCTTCTGCAATTTCAGAGTAATCTTTATTCTTAATTTGATAAAAATATTTCTGCTTTACTTTTAAAAGTGTACTAAAACTACCAATAGAAATGTAATACATATAATACAAAACACATTCATCTCTATCTTCTGAGATATAAAATGTGTTAATTGTTTAAGCTGTTGTTTGCATTTCTCTTTTAAGATACAAAAACCTCTATTGTTATATTTTAAGTAGGCTCTCAGTAGTTTCTTTTTAATGGATTGCTGATTCTGTCACGGTAAATTGTTGCTGAAGTCCTTGCTTGTGCTTACAGCCTACGATAGTTGTTACAGTATTAAATTTGTGCCCTTCCTTCCCCCTGAAAAGCCATGTATTGCTGTAGAGCTCTCGGAAGTTCACATAGTGTGAATGGGCAACAGTGTAATCCATATCCATATAGTCATTTGAAACCTTAGCTACTTCTGTTTAGTGTTTAATTTATTATGTTCAGTGGCTAGTAGAATTATGCAAAATAAAAGTCTAACATTTTTGTATTCAGAGTTCTGAGTGTGATTTTTTTTTCTTAGCCACCAGTATACTTTATTGACAACAATTTTGTCTCCTAAATGTGTACAATATGAATCACTCAGCTGTATTAAACTTAGTGAGGAATTGCCAATCTGGGACTAGTTGTATAAATGCAGTGTTCTATTTAGGGTCATAGTGCTGAACAGCTATGAGCCTCCTCTACAAGAACAGAGAAACTGGGTTGGTAGGAAGGGCAGGTACTACCACTTTAATCAGTATAGTCCACCATATTTTAATAGGCTAAAATAAAAACCAAAACTAAAAAGACTAATGCAGCACAATGCATTTGATAAAATTCAACACCCTTGTATGATGTTGAATAACTTCACAGAGTAAAGAGTGTTTCTTTAATTTGATAAAGAATGTGTACAAAAGCTTGATGGTGACAGACAGAACATTTCTCTACACTGTCAGGAGCAAGAAGGAGGTCTGCTGTCACCATTTTATTCAGTACAGTGTAGGAAATTCTGATCAGCAGAAAAGACAAGTAAAGACACACAGTGGAAAAGAAACAGTGAAACTGTCCTTCATTCCACAGATCTGCACAGCAGGAAGGCATGCACAGAGGAAGTAGAGGATGCAAGTAAGCATGCTGAAGTCCATTGCATTTCTCTGTCTTTTAGCCAAGAACACGTGGATATCAGTGATAGAAAAGCAGTAACACTTAACATCACTTAGAATAGCTATTTAAATAAACTTCACCACCCTTTTTGATTTTTTTTTTCACTTCAATTTTGGTAAAGGTTTAGCAATTGTTTTGTTCTTTGAAAATAACTTTTCCCCCATTGGTTTTCCATCTACTTTCCTATTTTAAATTTCATTGGTTTGTATTTTTATTGTTATCTTTGTTGACTTTATCTTTGCTTACTTTACTTTGCTCTTCTGTTTCCGAGTTCTTATGGTATAAGCAGGATTATTGACATGAGACCACTGCCCCTTCTGATATGGGCATTTCGTGTTACAAGTGTCCCTCTCAGAACTGCTTCAGTAAATCTGGTGTTTTGCATTTTTATTTTCCTTCAGTTCAGCACTTTTACGTTGTTACCTTAGGCTTCTTCTTTTGATCCATGGATTATTTAGAAATTTTCTCTTTAGTTCCCAAGTGTTGGGTCTTCTGGTCATGTTTCTGTTAAGATATCTAGTTCGATTACAGCATGACTGAAACTATGATTTCAGTTCTTTTAACCTTGTTGATGTGTGCTGTGTCTTCAGGATGTGATCTTGGTATCTGAGCTCTTGGCTTGAAGAGAACGCGAGTCCTCTTGAGTGGACTCTGAGTGGCAGCACTGTTCTGGGAGGTGATGGAGTTGAAGTTTGCTGTGCCTGTCCTGGCTGTCAGCAGTTGCTCTTCCTGTTAGGAGAGGGCATTGAGGTCTATTCACTGTAACTGTGGTTTGTCTGTTTTTCAGTGTTTAGATTTATTTCATCCTTTTGTTTTCTGTATTTTTCTTAGTTTTTTAGTTTCTGTTTTCTCCCCTTCCTGTGGGTTACTTGAATGTATTTTTGAGTTCCATTTTGGTTTATCCATAACGAAATAATAGTTTATCTCTTTTATTAGCTTGGGTGTAGTATAAAACCCTAATTTCTCTTTTGTTTTCTTACTTTCTCCCATGCATTAATTATTTCTTCTACATGCATTAAATTGTTGATGAAACTACAAAAAATAATTTCCAAGTAGAAGAAAAATCTATTGTAAAAATCTATATTCTACTCTCCTTCCTGGTAGCCCACATTTTCTAATTTCCTATTTTCATTTATTCAGAAAACTTGCTTCAGACTTCTGTTAGGATGGAGTTGTGATGGTTCTCTGCAGTTTCCTTTCACCGTAGAATGTTTTAATTTCCTGGGCATGGGTGAAGTGATCTCCGTGCCTGCTGTGACCCGTGCTGGCGGTTCCTTTAGATGTCACTTCCTGTCACTCTGACACTCATGGCTTCTGATGAGAAGTCTGCTGTCATTTTACTCTTCTTTAAAGTGTTATTTTTGTGTATAGTCAGGATTTTTTTTTTTTGCCCTCAATCTTTGGTTTTCTGAAGTTTAATTAATATGTTTTTTTGTGTGAATGTCCTTTGTTCTGTCTTATGGTTTGTACGGTCTCTTGACTCTAAAGACTTATAGTCTGCCAAATATTGGAAGTTCCTAGCCAACTTTTAAAGTTATATTTGTTCTTTGACAGTTTCATCCAGGTGTGTGATGCGTTCTGATAATTTGCACCCCCTTTTAATTTTCCCACTTCTCATTCCTGTCAGCCCGCAGCCACTTTCCTAAAACTCCTTTTCCCACCTTCCTGGCTTTTTGTTTTGCTTTGTGGCCCACTGAATTTAACCATCTGGGTCACCATGTGTCTGGAGCTAAAAATTAGAGCCCCATGAGGCCACTAGTATATAGAGAACTGAAGACAAGGACTGTGCCTCCCCTAGACTCCATCAGCAGCAGTAGTTAAAGGGGAGGCGTGGGGTGCTGCAGTCCCCTGTGACCTCTGGCTGACTGCGGGTGGGTCCAGGCTTGCGCAGGTGTGGTGCAGCCAGCCGGGTCTGCTGTGAGGTTAACTGCGTTTTTAAAACGTATTTCAACAACTCCAAAAACATGAGTGTTGGCTGTTTTGACTTGGTCCTAGAGAAGTCCGTGGGACTCTCTGTCCATCTCTCCCTACAAGCTCCCCAACCTTACCCCCCATGCATCCAAGTCAGTTTTTCCTAAGTTGTTCATATAGAATACATATTTATTCTGTTGTTCTGTCTTGTAGCTCGCTGATGCTTCCAGGCTGATGTTAAAGCCAGATATTGGGCTTTGTATTTTGGCTGTTTTACTTTTCACTTCTACATTTCCATTTAGCTCTTTTTTTTTTTTAAATACCAGGCTTGGCAGCAAATGCCCTTATCTGCTGAGCTGTCTTGTGGACTCCTCAACCCTTTTTTTTTTTTTTTTTTAATCATTGTTACCTGAAGACTCTTCTTCTGTTTCTCATTACACCTCTGTTAACACCTGCTGTCTTCTGGTCAGTTACGCTGCCATCTTCCTGGTTCCTGATAGGATAAGTAATTGTTAGTTGAAAACTGGACATAAAGTTGTTTTCATTCTCTGAGTCTTATGTGAACTCTATACTAGATAGACTTGTGACATTACTCCAGCTGGGACCAGTAGAGTTTGAACTCCAGAATCCCTACTCAGCCTTTGTTGACACCCGGTGTCAGGAGTGGCTTTTCACTGCTGGCTGGGTGGAATCGGTTCCTGCTCCTCACAGACTCCATTGCTTGGTGACTGTTTTACTGTTGGGTGATAGTGAAAGTCTTGGTAGTTCTGTTGACCTCCTCAGTAGGGAGAGCAAAGGGCAGATGATTACTGCCCGGCTAAGGTGGAAGTTCAAGCTCCCATGGTCTCCACTGACAACACTGGAGTGGGGAGATGTCCGCAGAAGGCGGAAGTCTTCAGTCCATACTTGGTCTTGTCAGGTCACTGTGGCAGAAGTCCTGTGCTGCCCTCTTCAGTTTCCTAAGGTGGAATGTAGGCTGTCCCTCAGTCGTTAGGGAATGTGTGGAATGGAACTGTGGGTTCTTGCCACCCGTGCATTCCAGTTGCCTAGAAATCTATCTGTAAGTAAAATCGTACAGTACAGTGAAATGCAGAACTATGTCTAACATAGATCTGTGAGTATCTGTTTTCTCTTCAGGTATAACAGAACCAGACTGGGTTTTGTTGATGGAAGCCTGCCCCTGAGTTAGTGTACTTTTGGAATTCTCCCTTTCTTCTGCTTATGACTTCTCAGTCTGTAAAACTGAATGTCTCCCGAGTCTGTGCTTGGTGCAGTGGGGTTGGAGTGCGTGCTTTGCCTTCATGCTCTTACTGGGAAAACAGTGATTCACAAAGACATTTTTCGGGTGGTTCTGACATGGAGCCAGTGTTGAGAACTCATGGCCCAGGCTTTGGACTTGGATATTTGCTTATGGTTCATGAGATGTTTTAAAGAAGAATATGGAGTTAGGTATTGCTGCATGGTTAATCCCAGCACTCGGGAGGCAGAGTCAGGCGGATCTCTGTGAGTTCAAGGCCAGCCTGGTCTCCAAAAGCGAGTTCCAGGAAAGGCTCAAAGCTACACAGAGAAACCCTGTCTTGAAAAACCAAAAAAAAAAAAAAAAAAAAAAAAAAGCTGTTTTCACTCTATCTTTACTAAGATATAGACCAGAGTGTTCCCACAATGAAGCTGAGGAATTATGAGGGACAGATTGTTTTCCTCTTCCACTTTCGCCTGAATTCCTGCACTTTGCTGTTTCTTTCTGGCCACAGACTTGTTCATGTGTCTTTTTTATGATACACTTTCACATTTTCAGAGGTTCCTTTTTTGGTCTTCACATAATTTTCATCGTGAGGTAATTTTAGTTTTTTTAAATCCTAATTGACATCGACTGTCTGTCAGTAGTGTTTGGTAAATTTGGTGAATCTGCTCTTGGACCAGAGTCTCATTTATTGTACGATACTCTTGTTATTCTTAGGACTAGTTGCTGCTTTATTTTAATTCAGTACTGGAGCTGTTCTGACCTTTGCACGCTCCGTTTCAGTGCAGCTCACTGATCCGTTTGGGGTCCCAGGCCTTTAAAGCACCCTCTTAAATCCTCCAGCTTCTACCAGATACAGCCAGAGGCTCAGTGATGGCTTGTTTACAGTGCACTGTGTTTTCATATTTGCTGTTTTCATAACTGGATTAACTATCATAGCTTCTGTAATACCCAGTCTCTATACTTTGTTAAGTTATGACACTTTCTTTTTTAATTTGATGGGATGATTTTATGCCAAGATAATTGTGAGAGAGGAGGTTCTGTTCCTAGGTAGTAAACCCGGCTCCTGGAGTCTTTGCCCAGGCGCTTGGCTTTAGAAGGCCCATCCAGTCACTTTGCTGCCATTCTACATCCTTCCATGGGATCCTGCTCTTCGTGCTAAGGTCTGTCTGAATGTCCTTGAGTTTGCTCCTCTGTCCAGGGCTGCCCTGTGACGGTGACGACAGCAGGCCTGTGTGTCCAGGAGCAGCTCTTGCTGCAGAGGCTGGCGTGCGGTAGGAGCAATGAGGTCGTGAGGACATGTGGATCAGCATAGGCTAGCAGGGAGGCAGAAGGGGAGTAGTAAGCGGGTGACTCATTTTCTCATCCGTGACCCACAGATGGAAAAGGGAAGCCTGATAGTAGGTGTGGGTTCAGCTTCACTGTGGACTGACTTCCTTCCATTCTGGTAAAACAAAGGTAGACACTATGATTCCCTATGCTCTCTGATCTGTTAATAGTACTTAATAGTCTTGAACTTGTTCTAGAAAATTCCCAGGTGATACAGAAGCTGCTAGTGACTAGGATCCATTTGTTTCTCTGGTCTCCTGGTTACAATGTTGTGACAGTTCATGACTCTTTACACCCATCTCTTTAGCACATCATTAGATTTGCCTTAAAGTAAAGGCATTTGCTTTTAGGTTTCCCTGTGTTTCCTGTGTTTTCTGTAACTTAGAAATCAGACCTAGTGTAACTTCATGGGAGAGACGACTAGAGGCTATAGGATTAATATTAACATATGAGAGTGGTTAGTTAGTGGAAAAAGACTAGAAGCTCTTCCTCACGTGAGCCTTATATGAGGAAAAGCCCAGCCACACAATCGGGAGAAGTTCTAAGTCAATGTCAATGTCTTATAAAGGACCATATGCCTCATGGCCTGGCACTGTGGAGCATTATTGTCCCTTAGCTCGAGAGTCTGCTCCTGTTCCTCCTAGTTCTTTCCCTTTTTAAAATAAGCCACTTCCGTTTCTGTTTCTGTCCTGGTGCATTCCTGTCTTGGCACACTGAGCCTGAAATCAGGTGTCCTCTGAAGCCATATCCCTGGCCAGGCACCATGCTCAGCCTTTCTTTTTTCCGTTTCCATCTCTTTCTCTCTCTTCTGGATGCCAGTAAGAAGGGTGAGCATGCTTCCCTCCGCATTCTTGGCTTTCTTCGTGTTTCTCTGACCTCTGTGCCTACCCGAAAGGTATAACTTTCTTTCCATCTTTCTCTTCCTGGAAGGTTGAATTTTTAGCTTATCTGCCCTGATGATTTTCTCTTAAACAATAATAAAATTCTTCCTAAGATTCCTTTTTAGACTTTGAATCTGCAGAAGAGAACCTGCCTTTCCATAATAACTGTGGGGCTGTCCAGCAGAATGTTCTCTGATAATACAGATGTTACGTTCAGCACAGTAGCTGCTATCCACAAGTAGCCAGAGTCCCCAGTGCACCCCTTTTCTTTAGATTACTTTCCGGGCAGGCAGACTGGTGTTTCCTGGCCTGATGAATGATTACGGAAGTTCCTCTAATTAGAGTTGAAACAAATCTTGAGTTTCTAGTACCAATGCTTTACTTAGTGTGCACTGTAGAAACTGCAGAGTAAGAAGGAGGTTTGCTTCTTACCTGTTTCACATTTGCATTTGCATTTTCTTTCAAACTAGCACATTAAGATTTGCATGGCTAGATCTTTACACCTGGACTGCTGACATCTTTGTACACAAAGAAGAACTAGATCCAGCTGTCTCACTTGCATGAAAACGAAACACTGGCGCTGCAGTCAGGTGGCCTGTGTTTCTGACTGAGGTCCAGTTTTAACTTCATTTATTGTTTGCTTGTTTTAGTGTTTTTGAAAAGAAGTTATTACTGTATTTTCTTTTTAAAAATACCATTTCTGTTTGACTTAGCTTGCTACCCATGTGCTATGTTCACTCTTAAAAAAATAGCTCTGCTCTTCTTTGTGGTTTCCTAAGGTGCCTTCTCCTTCCCCTCACTTGCTGGGAAGCCAGCCTCCTGCTCACATATCCATGGTGCATGTTAGCCTGGCATGCTCCTTGCTCCTGTGCATTCACAGATCAGAATCTGCCTTAGCTCAGATGTAGGGGTGGACTCCTTACACTGAGGTTGTAAACCCATGCAGGATAACTTCTCAGTGAAGCATTTTCTACAGGTCCAAGCTCTCTTGGGGCCTAATGCTTGAGATTCTAGGCACAGAGATAGTTAGATATTCTGAAGCACATTTATTTTTTGACTTTTTCAGAGTACTTGTGATCAGGGAAATTAAAAACAAAACAAACAAAAAAACCACCCTTTAATGATAGGTTCAGTATGTAGTTAAGCAATATATTGTATAGAAACAAGCAAAGAATAATCATATAATTTATTGTACTAACATTCTTCAATCAAATGGTGTTAGAGATAAGATAAATTATATGGCTCTAATGTGTGTCTGTGTTATTTGGTTGGTGCAGGGATGTCAAAGACTAGCCACTGATTATCAACACTTTCTATAACAAGGGCTTATGACTTAATCAACTTATACAAAACCCAGAGATTCTTAAGAGCATCCTCATGGTTGGTTGTACCCAGTAAAGACTGAGAAAATCTACTAGTGTGTTACTGGTTTTCTAAAAAGTCAAAGACAGAAATGAAAGATATAGTGGTTTTCCTGGAGACATTTTGATAGACTTATTTATTTGAACTGTATGCCCAATGGTCATGCTTGCTTAGTGCTTGTTTGTGAGTTTGATGTGACATTTATATTCACTTTATGATAGTACTGGGTAAATAAGAGTTAGAGTTAAGCTTTTTATCCTTGTGTTTCTAATAGCTACTGCCAGGTGAGCCTTATATGTTAAGATTATCTGATGATAAGGCTGCAACTTATTGGCTCAAAGTTCAAAGGAGAGCATTAGCTTCAAGGACATAAATCACTGGGTTGTTATCTGCTAATTTGTAACAGAACAGCAGGGAACAACGTTTATCTAGACAATCTAGTATCTACCTGCAGTTTGAGGCTGAGGTCAGCTCTGTGGGCTTAGGCCTTTGAACCATTCTGCAAAGAAGAGGCTCAGATTTATTATTTTCCCTCTAACATGAACAGGTGATTCGCTGTCGTCTGTTCTGAAGCTGCTGTTTATTTTGTCCAGTCTCAAAGCCTCACTAGAGTCTAATGTAACTATGAAGTCATCAGAGGTGAATCTTGTTATTTAGAGGCAGAATTTCATGGTGTTTGTTTTGTATGTTCATTAATTTTTCTCTACAAGTTGACTGTGATTTCTGTGAGTTCCAGATAGTCTTTTAAAATTTGTAATAGCAAATCTTACAAAGTCACATACTTAAAGGGACCATTAGGGGAAGTTGATGATTGACTGACCAAGTGAAAAGGCCTTGCAAAGAGGAAGACATAAACGTCCTGTTTAAGTCAGCCTAATTCCAAGACATTCTTACCTTATAGGGAAGCTTGACATTGTCTAAACAAATAACCCCACTGTTATTGCTTGGCCAGTGACCTATCTGTTCATTACTTCTGAATCACAGTGTCAGCTAACTAAACAGAAATGACCTTATAAATACTTGATTATGTGTGTTTATTTGGCTTTGCAATACTGGCTACACTGCTTTTGAGGAATCATCACAGGTGTAATGTGATATAAGATTTGTAAGAATGTTCACATTTGTTAAAGGATAGGCCTTTTTTTATATTGATTTCATTTCTTTTATGTGTATGAGCATTTTGCCTGCCTGTATATATGTGCACCATGTGCATGTCTGGTGCCCATGGACATCTGATTCTCTAGGACTAGAGTTACAGTCCATTGTGAGCCACCATGTGGGTGCTGGGAATTTTACATGGGCCGGCCCTCTGCAAGAATTAAATCCTGAGCCATGTCTCCAGTCCCAGCTTTACCATTTCTAAGGCGCCTTCTGTTGACTCCGCCCTCTCTCCTTCCTTCTCCTCCCCTCTCTCTAGTGGCTCTCCTGGTGAGGTCAAAGTACTGCATCTTAATGGTTGGATTTGCCTTTTCCCAATGATTGGGGATGAGTGGCTTCCATATGCTTATTAGCATTTTTGTTTCTTCTTTGCAGAAACGTTTAAGTCCTTTACTTTAAAATTGATCTTTTATGCTTTCTAGCTTCCACTTGTCTCTCTATAAGTCTGTCCTCTGGACTGCCTTTAGCTCTTGGGATGGTGTCCTTTGATCCACAAAGCCTTAAGTTTCTGTCAAGTCCACCTTACTTAGTTTTTCTTTTATTGCCTGAACTTTTGTTCCCTACAAGAAGTCGTTGTCAAATTAATTGTCATGACATTTTCCTCATATGTTTCCTTCTTACAGTTTTATGGTTTTAGAGCTCAGGGCTAAGTCCTTGATAATTGTGAATTTCTTTGTAGCCTGAACTTCATTTCTTTCTCATGTGCATAACTGGTCTCCCTGATGCTGTTTGCTGAGAAGATGCTGATGTCAGTACTCTTTCTCACTGACTAACTTCAGTTTAACTGTTACAGTTGGGACTGCAGTAAGTCCAAGCCCTCTCTTCTGCCGCCCACTCGCTGCCTTCCAAAGTCCTAAAGCTTGTTCATGCTTTCTTCCCGCCAAGAGGAAAGACTTGGCAGATCTGTTTGCTGACTGTAGTAGCATCACCATTTGGCATGTCTTATATCTTCTTAGATGGTTTTTCGTTTAGATTTAATAATCAGCTTTGCTTGTTGAAACTTGGAAGTGTTATGGTGCTTTTCTGATATTTTAAAGGACAGCCTCGTTTGTAAATCTGCAACTTTATTTTTAACTCTTAACCTGTCTAAACTTTAGGTTATTATTCTGTAAAATGAAAGGGTTGAAGTAAATATCCTGTTGTATATCTTCTACTGTGAATGATTTCAGGACACTGATATATGCCTTTTTGCCAATTAATAGAAATTGAGTGGAGAGTAGAAGTTCTGTCTTATGAAGGAATACATTAAAACTGATAGAGTGGAATGTTATCTGTGTAACTCTGTAGTTGTGATCTTTTTCCATATATGGACAGAAGTTTTGCCATAAATATTTTTAATTCTCTTTAATAATAAAATGTTATAATTTATAGTATTACTAGCCCTGTCTTTTTTATGCATAAAAGAAAACGGGCATAACTTAATACACATTAAATTTGCATATAAAAGAAGAGGCCCATCTAAAGCCAGATGGCAAGGTGTAGAGATTCTCAGACTTAGAAAGGGAGAATTTTAGGGTGCTGCCTGTGAGTGTCTCTGTTTCACGGGCCCATGAGTATATGCTGAATGTGCATATTTATGGTTTTCAAAGGCCTTTTGTCATCTCATCTATGGTGTTAATTGTATAATTATAGAAATTTACATATTAAATATGAGTAGTTATTACCTGTTCTAATTCATTTTATTTCACAAAGTTTTTGTTACTGCTGTTTGCCTCTTGTCCTTTTATAGCATGTAGGGCATGCTATAAATAACATATAGCATGTGTTATTATTTATTGAGTATATTATACATTTGTTTCAGTTTGGTTTTGTTTTCTGGCATAGAACTTGGAAGCAATGGTTAACAGGCTGTGAGAAGGAGACTTTTTATAGCTTTTCAATTTGGAACTATCTGAATGTATTATTGTAGCTGTTAAATATTTAGCACTTAACCTATTTCTGATGAATTGAAGTATTTTAAAACCTTTTCATTTAGAATCTTGACAATCTAGTATTCAAATCACAGTAGTAATTTTGTTTATGTTTAAATGATTTGGTAAAAGATGCAGATTAAGCCGGGTGTTGGTGGCGCACGCCTTTAATCCCAGCACTCGGGAGGCAGAGGCAGGTGGATCTCTGTGAGTTCAAGGCCAGCCTGGGCTACCAGGTGAGCTCCAGGAAAGGCGCAAAGCTACACAGAGAAACCCTGTCTCGAAAAAAACCAAAAAAAAAAAAAAAAAAAAGATGCAGATTAAATTACTGCTGGCCTTTTAAAACTGAAATAGGAAGTGAGTCTGGCACACACAGTAGCAAGATTTGGAAATGTGTCTTTGAAAGGGGATGTCTTTGGTAAAAGGCTATAAATGTGTCTCCTTTGGAGGTAGATTCAAAAATCATGATAAATAAATGATGTGCTCAGTGAGCTACTGTTCAAGTAGCAGGAGCTGATAGGAAGTGATTACATTAGCAGCAGATGGACTTGGTTCCCGAATTGCAGTCTCATGGGGATTCCTGTACTTAAACGTATTTTTGAGATTTAGAATCTGACGAGAAGATAGGAACTTACTTCTTTGGTTGTTCTCCTGGGTTCTTACTATGTCTTTTGGATGTTTTATCTACACCAGGCTATTTTTATGATTCCCACAAACCCGCCACCAACATTCAGGAAGCCTGAGCTCTGGTCTGACGACTTCACCGATTTTGTTAAGAAGTGCTTAGTGAAGAGTCCTGAGCAGAGAGCCACGGCAACGCAGCTGTTACAGGTCAGTGCCGACACAGAGGGATGACTTCTGCAGCTTCCCGATGCTGGCCAGCCAGCGCTGCAGTCTCATGACCTCCCTCTAAAGACTTGAACTGTGCATTGGGGTGCATGTGTTGAACTCCTCTGCATTTTCTTTGTCTTACGTCTGTTCCCAGTTCATTTTCTTGCTTTTTCCATTCTCTCCTCCCTGGAGTTCTTGTCTCTGTAGGTTTATTTCTAAAGGCTTTTCCTTGACTCAGCCTCTCTCTCTGGACTTTTTGCTCCTCTAATATATGTAATATACATAAATCCAAGATCCCTGAACTCCTTGAAAATATTACATCTTATAAACACTAGTTACAAGATCACCTAAGGGAAGTTTTAGTATCCCTACTATAAATAAACTTTGTATCCAGAACACCAAGAGGCTTTTTAAAAATCTACGAAATTTTAGCAAAAAGAAATAACATAATGAATACTTGTAATAAGTAAGTTTGTGGAACTTTTTTTCCTCAACAGAATTGCCTCAGAACTCTCAACTAATAAGTGTGCTTCTCAATGTGTCTACAGTATGCCTCACAGTGTGTCTGTCATTAACAAATTTGATAATTTTCAGATACTTCTTACTGTTAAAGGACAAGCAACAGTTCCTGTAAAAAAAAAAAAAA